>JAAZTK010001571.1:0-13545 GCA_036507255.1 Megalothorax incertus
ATGGGTTATACAACTGCAAGTCAGGAGCCAGAAAAGAAGAATACAAGTTAGGTCTCAAGCCAAGCAATGTGATTTGTGCGTCACTGCTCGTTCGGGTGCTTATAGAAAATACTACCTAAAAAAAGTCAAAAAATGGTGCGTTTCCTCAAGAGTTGTTTGGTGCACCCGGAGTGACAAATCATTGGAGTGCTCGTCTCTCAAAGTCTACCCCCTCGAAGCTTAACCCATGTAAGTGTGTTGACGAGGAAGCGGGGAGAAGATTAACATTTGCTCACACTAATTATATAACCTAATATAGTAATACAATTGTACATAACATACTACTACTTGAGCAGAGTAGTGACTGGACAAGTTTTATCTTTTAGTGTATAAAGAATTATTAGTAGCATCATAGCATACATACAACTATGTATTATGATATTAATACACACATACATACAATATATTTATTTATTCTCTCTATTTGATACCGAGATACTACTACTACTACTACAATATATACTACTACTACTACTATTAATTATAAATGCTGCAAATTACGATGACAATGTTTTCCACAAAAAACACACAATACACTTACTAATTAATAAGGGATTTGCAAAGATCTAACAAACATATATTATCTAAAAAACAATTTTGATACTTGATTTTCTTCTTGGTATGCCCTCTTTCTTACTCTTTCGATTAGGAAAGTATCTTTTAAATAGGACACATATTACTACAATAGTAGCCCATTCTTTAAAAATTAATGCATCAGTCGAGCCCTGGATCTGTCATTGTCCACTTTATGTTAAATGATAGGAAATTTTTTAAAATAAATCTTAAACCTATCTTAAAACATCTATCATTATTGAGAAGCTCCTTTCCTATCCATAAAAACTACTAACTCACAACTTCAAAAGTTCAGATAGGTACTATTTAGCACTGGTACAAGATTTTACACAAAATCATTTGAATAGATAGGCCGTGTTGATTATTATCGGATTTTTCCCCTACGGACATGAGGGCATTCTTCCTTATATAACCTTTCACATAGCCATTGGTCTTCCAATCGACTGAGATTTCTTAATAATTTTTATGAATCAATGTTATATGTCATCTCAGAATCAGTGTTTTCAAAATTTGTGCATCCTAATTAAATTGTTTTAAATATAGTTACAATGTTTTAAATCTTACATGCATATTTTGTCCTAGAATACAATGTTGGTGCTAAAACAAATTACAATTACCTTATCTAGATTAGATATGTGTTATATCTTAGATAGTAATCGTAGTACTATTGTATATTCATTATGCAATACTAGGAGATAAATATGCCCATGTATTGTAGTTTTGGGAAATCGGAAGGCAGCTTTTCTTAGTTTGAAAATTGAAATATTGTACACATGCACATTCTTGTTTAATCCACTGCACAACTGGCCATCATCCACAATAGGAAAGTAGCGTATTGAAATAACACTTTTCTCTTGAATCAGAGAAAGAACTAATTTCAACTATTTAAGCAAACCTTTCTTTATGTCCTCTCACTTACAATACATTATAATATCCGTATAACTATTCTGAAATCGTATAGTTACGATATGTTATATTAATGAGGTGTATAGAAGTAAGGAGATGAAAGAGAGATGAAAATGCTCATTTTGTACTAAATAGATAGATCCCTAATTCCTAAAAATATATGCCCAGGTATAAAATTTTAGGAACGTCAGAAAAATCACACAAAATAATATTTTTACTCCAATCAGTCACATATTAGTAATATAAGGAATCAGCGTCAGTCTATAATAAAACATTTTATATACATAAAAATTCAGTACATTTTACTGACATTGTCGCCAACTATACCTATAAATTGTGGTGCTTAAAAGAATCTTAACGGTTACACTGTAATTGTATATATAAGTTAAGTGAGTCGATTGATCTAATCAAAAACTGTTCATTAATCACGAATAAGGCAACTTGAGGAATATACAATTATTACTGATATTACGATAATTAAATATATCCTACAGGTTAATTACAATATTTCATTATGTACATATTACTTTAAAAGTTACACACACGGAGCAATGGCGGAGAAAAGAAGGAATTAATTTTCAAAAATTCATATTTTAAATTATTCATGTGTTTTCCATATTATATTATAAGTAGTACAATATTTATATTATACAATTACAAATACGATACTTTCTATCGTACTTACATTGCATATATTAATACAGATATAATATGTATATCAATTTATTTCTAAACCTTCCTTATAATAAAATTACTTCATGTAATTTACAATACATTACATCATGCAAATACTTCATAAGCTCAGAAAATGATATAATCTTGCATTACAGATACTATCTACTACTTTTACTGTATGTTGATGACATATATAAGTTTTTAAACTATTGTACTAGAATAGCTCAATAATAGTTATCCAGGATAATTATTTCTGTATCAGGAAAAGAAACAATTATACACGTCTTCAGGCTTCATCTCATATTTGAAATTTAAAATGTCTTTTATACTTGTATTATATTTATGAATTTTATATAACATATTGCATATTATATCCGAATCCATATTTATGGGGAAATTATTTTATATTAGACACAATGCAATTGCATTTATATAATTTATTTACAATACAATTCTCCCCCTCTTCTCCCCCCCACAAAATTCAATCTCACTTATTGTACCCAATTATTCAATATATCGTACATATTGTATTCTCAATATAATGTAGGTACTAATAATCCTAAATGAATAGCTGTGATGAGATATCCGATACTCTATTCATTTTATATTATGCACCTACTACACTTTTTGGTAGGGGTGACGATTTATTTAATATATTGGAAAAAGCATGATTGATGAGGGGAGAAAGCGCATGAAAGCCAACTTTCTTTCATATTTGGTATATTACCTACAATACTACAGTACATTATATCTATATTGTAGTACAATATATCGTATCTGTATTCTGTATATGGCACCATAAGCACATTTGCCTCTAGAGATTATTCATATTACATACACACACAGGTATGATGCTCTAAAATCAATACTTCTTATTCACACTTGATTTCAAAGAAGGGAGATTGAGGAAATGCAATAAAAAATTAGTCAAGTTCATGGAAGCGAGAGGGAGGAAAGAAATGTAAGAAATCAACTTTGAAAATACTGTATGTACGGATATGTTAAGTATTGTATCTACTTACTTTGATTGTCATATTAAATGTGAATTACATACAATATTTGCTGAAGAGATTCAAGTCATTTACTTTATATTAGTTTAAACTACAATAATGTAATTGCGATATTCTTACAGATATTGTCTATTATTATAATACCATATTATATTAATCCTGATAAGATACTTGAGTACTAGGTACCTATACCTATATATCTATTATATCTATGTATGTATGTACCGTATAAGCATGTTATACCATAAGGGATATTCCTACAGATAATTGTGTACTGATACTCGAGATTCGAGAGGAATACCTAATTAATTAATAATATTATATATATGTAGAATGGATTTACTACTATTGTAAAAATAAATGAGCCCATTTTGTGAAAAAATAAGGTGTATTGTAATACCATATATAATATAATAAATGTGAAATACTTCGATACAAAAATGTCTTTCCTTTTAATTTTAAAGTTATATACTTATAAATAGTCAAAGCATCTATCGGATCAATTTTGTAATCTAAATAACCTATATATTATAATATAGAGGATTGAACAATATGTTCATGTACTTAGCATCTCTACTTACTTAAAGTCTTAAGCGCACACCTTCTCCTTTTTACTCTCTCCAACCTTTTCCTATTCAAAGTCACATTAGGAATGCAGGCAACGGAGGAGCATGTTCATTCTCATTCCTTTTTGTGGCAATATTTTAGTCCTTTTTGACAAGAAAGGGATGGCGGTGACGATAGGATAGGCGAAAGAAAGAGTACTCGTCCCATAAAAGAACTGCGACAGACCTCATAAATCCCATTTGTTGCCTGTCACAAAGTGAACACTATAGGAAGAGAAATAAATGAGCCCTATTCATTTCAAGCGTCTAACCACACCAAACCTTAATGGCTATATTAATAATTTTGTCAACATGAATTTTAAATCATATCGAAAATCTTGTGATTCTATAAAAAGGAAGGTTTTTTATTAAAATATCTATGTGAATTAAACTTATCCTTAATATCATTTATGAATCTATATAATAAAAATTTATCCATAAGCCACTCAATAAAGACAGGTAAGCAATTAACTAATCCTAAGGAATAAAAATACGAGTGCAATTATACTGATAATCAATTCACTTTGTGTTGGAATGAAGTGCGTGTTTTCCATATTGGTACTAGGTATACAAACTACAATATTTCTACCTACTAATAGTACTACTCTTTCCAAACACTTTTTAATTTGCAGGGTGCTGGACAAACTACAAAGTTTTGGTTCAATCAGCTCAACTTTCTTTCCTTTTTATTTATTTCGGTTTTAATTTCGTCCAACTTTTTACCCAAATTAGTAATTTGGAAAACTTTTTGAACAAATATAGAAATATCCCAAACCAACTAGAATAATTAA
Source organism: Megalothorax incertus (assembly GCA_036507255.1). NCBI lineage: Eukaryota > Metazoa > Arthropoda > Collembola > Neelipleona > Neelidae > Megalothorax > Megalothorax incertus. The sequence continues at coordinate 4,600 of JAAZTK010001571.1, forward strand.
TCCCCTCCTACTCGCTCTTCTTTCTAAGCTTTTTGAGTAAGTCTTTCAGATATCTGACGCATTCATATTTGATGGCAAAAGTTATTAAGAAACTTTAATATATCTAGTTTATGCTTCTAATCAATTTGGTAGCTTTCAAGCCCATGAACTAATAGACTACAAAATTATATTGATTTTTTAAAAATTGGGCATTTATTTAACCTCCCGAAGATTAAAAAATATTTTGTATGGGCCGGAGCCAATTCCAAATTAGCTGAGACTAAAAGAGAACAATCATTATTCATTATTCACAGTTTCCATTATTTTTTCATCCGAACATTGAGGAATCGTATAAATCCGAGTGTGCGATAAATGAAAAATAGATTAATTTTATTAACGCTCACTAGCGTATACACTTAAGTATTAGGTACTATATATTACTTGAGTATAAATATAAGTACAAAAAGTTTAATCAAACATTTTTTTAAGGAAAATGAGTTTCTTGAAATAAGATCCGTAAATCAGCGAGTAATTTATATATTTATTTGTACATGCCAAGTTAGTATGCTTCGATAGATGATATATTATGAGAATATTTTTGATGAGAAGAAAGAGTCTACAGAATCTTTCCCATGCATTGTAATGGATCAAGTACTACTACTACTACCAATATACTTATTTTCTACAATCCTAGAGTGTACCTACTGATAATGCTCAAAAGTTTGGTATACTCAATAGTTGAATCAATAAAATCCATGTTGGCAGTAGAACTTATATCCAGAAAGTCGGGCCAAAATCTTTCGAGGATCAGTCCAATTCTCCAATATAAAAATTTGGTCATTTTATAAAGTTAATTGGAGCGGAGAAACTTGAGTAAATATTGTCTTTTGTCATTTGTATTTGCCTTTGGTTTGTTTTCATACTCGACTTGAATCTAATACCCCTGCCTCCCCCAAAATCAGCTTTCCCCATCCACTCAAGGTATACTGCTAAGTACTAATCCTACATAAATTGTAGTAGGTAGTACTACTTATTTATAATACTAGGACTTATATTTCAAGAATCAATAGAGTATCTGTATGTATGTATATATCCATACATAAGTACCTACATTTCCTTGAATGACCTTTTCTTTATCTTGATCTTTTTCTCTAAAGTAGTATTACATAAAACACTATATGCCTTCTGCAAAATAAGTACGCACTAAAAATGCTATTTGGAGAGAGGAACCTTTCTATTTTTGTATCCTAAGGTTAAGGTCAAAAGTCAAAGGATTCCCAGGGATTAAATATATGGGGGAAAGTAAATATCTTACTATTTGCAAACTCCAAAGGACAGTTCAGATTATTAGATGCTACAGATTATATCCCGTTGAATTCTTTTATCTAATTTAATAATTAGAGGAAAATATGTTTAATATAATAAATACATAAATGTTCAGCTTGTAAATATAAAATCCACATTATCCTTATATCGTATATTGGAGCATTTCCAGTACGTGTTATTTATCATATTTGTGTCCTGGAAAAAAGGGCATAGATGTCAAGAGTCAGACCTCTGGAATCCGCCGGCACATATATCATTAATAATGCCATAAAAATAAATCAAACAAAAATACATAAATAAACAAACAAGTATTTCTGCAGTATTATAATGCATTATTACGATACAAAGCATCGAAAGCCTCTGCTTGCGCTTGGAATGTGTGCAATAAATATCAGAGATTTGCATGTATGCAAATTTCCAGGACTGCAAAGTCCACCTAATACCAAGTCATTAAGCTCGTTCGGGACTCGAGTAAATATTTTTTACTCCCTTCCGAATCATCGATTTTTATTTTATATTCAAATCTCCCTAACATATTCACATTCCCTTTGCCACTTTCATTCATTCATAATGTTATACCCATTGGAGTGCAGGAAGTTGCATTAGTGAATATCGTATAAAGATATATTTGTATCTTTATTATACTATAGTACCTAGTATGTATTATCTACAATACTATTGCAGTTAGATAATACCTGCTACTATTACTACCTATTCAATACATAGATTTAAGTATCGCACTCATCTATATATCGTTGGTAGGTTTACTGTGTGTGGTGGGGGTGGGGAGCTTTTTTTTTGCAAAAACCCTATATCGGAGAATCGGGTTTGGATCGGAATTAAATGCGCATTTTATCTCCCATTGTCAAGTAGAAATAAAACTCTATTTTATGCTCACTCCAAGGGATTTGTATTGGAAACTCCAAACAGCAGCGGCGATCCTACCGCCACAAATTCACTGCTCTTCTGGTTCACAGATCCAGCGGCAGCAGCAGCAGCTCGGTTAATGTTTTCGGATTTCTCTGCCAATGCAATGTTCCACTTGCCAAATCCTTATCGGCTGACGTTTTACTAAAGTATAAGAAAGGGTCCTTTGTCTCTCGAAACTCCACCCCAATAGGGTGCAAGAAAACCCAAAAAATCTCGTTACTTCTCATTCATCTTGTCCACCGTACAGATTTTTACCAAAAGGTTTGCCACAAAAGGGATATCTAGAGATACGCGCCACCCAATCCCTACAAAAGAAATATACAATACAGCTGTAGTACAATGAGGGCCTTTTTTGGCCCAAATCTACTTAAAAGTATCCTGTATCTGCCCCAATCTATTGTTGTAAGCCTCGAAAGAACAGCGAGGATTAGCAATTCTTTTATTCTTTAGAGCTGGTTTAAGACTACTAGTTAAACATTAGGCCGATTGTCTTCTACTTTTATTTTGAATTATGCGAGAGATCTTTACATTCACCCTTTTATTCTACTTGAAATAAAATCTCACATAGCTATGCAAATAGCAAATACGGTCAATAATAAAAGAATCTGTCCCCATTTTTGAGGCAATAGCATCAAGACCTGAAAGCTGTCAAATATCTTTGTGATATGCGTCACGGAATGTGCAAAAAGGTGAAGGAGATGTGAGAAGAGATCATGTAATCACATGGGGGTCACAGAGTGAACTGAGAGGACAGAGCAGCTAGTAGTCTTCTAGTGGAAATCCTTTCTCTCAAAAGGAATCCCAAAAGAGTGACTTTTGGCTAAACCAAAATAAGAAGTAGACATATTCTGAGACTTGATTCCGTGTATCTCTCTCTTTCACCCTTCTTCTCTTTCGGAAATATCTGCTAGAGGTTGAGGATGTGCTGCTGAGGCTGGGTTAATGCGGCCGCTCTCACTCTCATGGATTCCAGGATGGTGAAATACCAAAGGTCTTTTGAGGAGGAGGAGAAACGGGGGGAAAGACGTAGTGTTGGAGAGCAGGAGCAGACGGAGGAGGAGGAGAGAGATGCCCTTATTCAGGCCAAGTACCCTATGTGGCGTGTATAGTACTGATTCCAGCATTCTTGGATGGGGAATCTTGGAAAAAGTTCCAAACCGAATCCAGAGAATGTCCAATAAATTTATATGTGTATGCACTTTGATACCCCGTTAAGTCTACTGGGTATCCGCGGAGCAAAAAGCACGTTTCTCCCTCTTCCCCTTCAGACTCACTAACCTATGAATTCAAAGCAATTTGTGAATAGTCCACCAACGAATCTTGACTCGCCCCATGACCTACTCCTAACACTTTCCAGGTAACATACTGAAATGTACATTGCATACCCTTGCCTTTTCCCCGGGAATTGAGGATGAGTAAATCCTTGCTCAAAGAAGGGAACCTGGTTTGGAAGTGTTTTGGGCCCTCCGTCCACTAACGAAACTCTGTAGGGTGATAAATTTTGAACTTCTATACAACTTCCGTCTTTGGATCAATTTTTAAAAAATGCCTAAACACGGAAAATTGCCCTTGGTAAAAATCTATGTATCCGTAGAAAAGCTGAATGGAAAAATGGTCATAAGTCCAAACTCTGGAAAATCTCAACCTATTCTACCGCATTATAAAAATCTATGTAGTTTTAAAGTCAGCATGAAGAACTCAACGAAAGTTGCAAATTTTAAAATTGGGACATATTGAGAATTTTAACCTTTTTCATCCTAAGGGCCAAACTCGAAAAATCCAAAATTGAAAATTCCAAATTTCGTTGGATGTAATAGGACCAAAACACTCTCAAATCCGATACTCTGGGCTCCTTTAAAATTTAAATCCCCTTTCCGAGAGGGGTTCTCTAATCCGTCTTTTTACAAAATGAGCAAATATTTAAAGACACTATTTTCATACATCGGAATGGATGGGAAAATATCTTTATAGGGATTTGAGACTTAAATCCCTTATTATTATATATAGATAAGAACATTTATACAGCCACGTTTCAATCGCTTCCAAGAATGTAGAATTTTACATATAAGACGGACATTGAATTTGCAATTTCCCGAATTTACGCCTCCTTCACTGCAAGTTTACTGTTATTGCAAATAACCAATTTTGGTTATGTTTTTTAATGATCATTTGAAAAACTCTATGAACTTTGACCCTTTTACTTTATTCAGGCAGATCTGCATTGCATTAGCAATGCAGATCTGCCTTTTAAAAAACCAGAGATGGGATAAAATTTCATTGGTACGGATATTAGATTTTAAACCAATCAAAATATGTGACAAATTGATTCCATCATATCATCCCATTTGTTTGTGTCCCAAGAGAAAAATGCTTCGACCGTTCATTTCGCATTTATATTCTAAGTACGTATATCCTCAGACCTTTTTCATTTTTCTCTCTTCTGTCCATTTCAGTTCCGACAGAGTTTTAGCTTGGTTTGCCTTTGGTTAAATTGCGAATTTGGGCAAATACTGATAATCAGGTCAGGTTTTCCGCGTCTCGATAAAGTATTACCTATATGCCACAAGTATTAAAGTATTATTTATACAAGTAATAGTAATACCATTATATTACACATATCCATAGTACGTAGGTAGAAGATTATGCCAGGTTGTATCTGTGTAGTAGAATTATTATCAACTAGGAAAGCCCGTCGGAATTACATTCCGACATTATTAAACTACAGAGATAAATAAGAGTTTTCCAATGAGTCATTACACTTGCAAATAGCTCTAACCCGGAGGAAGTTATCAAAAATCTTAAAATCCTTCGAAAAACCAGAAATGACCTCACAGAAGTCAGGGAGAGAACCTTTTGGATGACAATCTAAAGTTTAGATTCTAAACCATCTCATAATACTACATTACACCTAACGCTTTCAAATGGAAATTTTCCCGTGCAAGTAGATTTGTGCGTCAAAAAAAGTTCAAAAAATTTACATCCGGTTGACCTGACACAGGCCACTTGGACAAAAGTAGTCCAAAAAATTCATATAAAATACTTGATGATCGATATATGATGATATTCCTATATCATGTTATTCCATAAAGTCTCTGTACTTTCCAATCTCATCTCGATGAGTCGATTTACTCGAATAAATATATAGGTAGATACTATATTTATATAGTCATAGATAGGGGAATGATATTTTTTTCCTTTTTTCCATCTTTTACCCAGTAGTGTTTCTTGGATTAAATTGCTAAAGGCCTTTTTACCCACACAATTTTCCAGGATAGTTTTCATGTTTGTCATTTTCTTAGGATTAGATCGAAAAAATATCCCTGTAAATAAAGCATTATATCATGTAAGTATAATACTTACTTTATATATCTTCAGATAGTTCTCCTCGATTTATGTAAAAAAAATAGTAGTACCTATTAGGAGTTTCATAAATGAGGATGAAAAGCGATTTGGATTGAAAATTTAGGTTTGATCTCTGAACTTTGAATTCAATATCAGCTTCCTCAAGAAATATAACCCAGTACTTTTTCATTCTCTCTCTCTTTCTAAACTAAAACCCTTTTTTATCTAAAGAGAATCCCTTTCTTTTAACTATTTAGAGAAGGTTTAGGTAGCAAAACTTGAGAGGAAATGCAATTTGCACATCGCCGCGTAAAAGTATTTAAGGAGGGTTAAGAATAAGTAAATGGGTGGATCTAAAATTTTCTAATGTTAAACTCACGGATGCTTCGATTTACGATTAAAGAGAAAGTGCGATGAACAAATAATTCCAAATCCTATGTGGAATAAATAGAATAGTTTTTCCTTTGTGATTCGAAGGCGGTTAGAGCACAGGGATTTTTCCTGTGAAGGAGGAAATAAATTGCGAGTGTTTGACATTTTGGAAACACCTTGGGTCTCCAAGTTATGCCGTTATATTCCCCATTAGCAGGGTCGTCTCTTTGTCTTGATGAGAGTTGAAGATGCTCAAAATCAAGAAACTTTTTTTTTGTTGTCTTTAGCTTCTTCTTTGTTTTACTGAAGATAAAATGAGGGTCTTTGGTAAGTAATAATTAGGCTAGGAGGGGGCATTTGGCAGGGCGAAGATATTTGGGATTCATAAATCTTTACACAGTTGATCAAAAGCGAAATTTTGTCATATCAGCATTCCTCCTCTTAAAACTTGGAGGTATACCAACGATTGAAGTTTTATAGTACCGAATCAAGTTTTTCCGATCCAAGTAACCAATTTCAAATCTCTATCTATCCATCCCATTCTTTCTCTAATAATAACACAACATCCATCGCATCTATGCCCAACCAATCTGTAAAAGAGTTTGGTCCAACCCTTAAAGTTTCCCAAAGTGTTTATTCCCCCTCCTTTGATGCAAGCACACTTTATTATAAGATGCGCTCAAGTAGATAAAGCGGCGGGGCATACTACTACTCTGGAGCAGACAAATTGAAAGGGAATCTCTCAATTCCTTCCAAGCAATTGCACTCTTTTTCATCTTTTTCAATTTCTCCTTCTATCGCTACTCGCCTCTGAGTAAACAATCTATTTATAGTGCGCTGAAAGGAAGGATATGCAGAGATATGTTGAGGAATTCAGGAACGGTTGCCCGATTAAGGGGAAAAAATACCCGAATAAACGGATTTTCGTGTCATCGAACTTAACATACAAAATATAGTTATACAGATAGGGTAGGGATATTTTAAATAGCTTTCCAAAGTCTAAAGTTCTTAGACATTCTCAACCGGCTCGTAGCCAATTACAATGAGGAGGACAGAACGGATGAATGATCCCAAGAGCAAAGTCCGCAAAGGAGGGTAAGTCTAACAAGACCAAGGGCAATTTTTGCGGAAAACATGCTAAAAATAGCAAAGAGACCAAGGAAAATGGGAGGGTCTGTTCAAGCATGTTGTAAAAATAAACCAAATCTATCCGAATCAAACCAGATACACTGATTATAATACGAGTAACTATTTAATATACTCGTATTTCTGGATGGAATGAAAGTGAAAATGACGTGCATTTAATATAACTCGTTTAAAGCGACTTTTAAGATTCTACTCTTATAAAAGATACGTTCAAGTATCGTAGTTAGAACAAGATAGCATGTAGGCACATAATATATCATAGCTTGTCCCATTTATATATATATTTATATATTTCATATCATAGATTCTCCCATTGTTCATTTCCTTCCGGATTACATAAGTAAATATATTGTTCATAAACTAGCAGTTGGTATGACCTTTTGGAAGTTGTAACCTTTGAATGTAATATAAAAACAAGAGAATCGTTATGTGGGAGATATCAATCTTCAGGGTTATATTACATATCTGTATACTTGTACTACTACAATAGTAGTATCGCATATTAAGTAAGTAGAATTTAAAGAATATATATACATATATTAGTATACCTATGTATAATATTATATTTATATTAATTGTGTGTAGTATTTGCACACAAGTCATGAATTTGATTTCATGAATGGGATTTTAAATGCAACCCTTCGAAAAACACATTAGATAGCTAATAGAAGCATATTATAATATATATTGTAGTACCCTACAATTAAAAAGTATGTAATATGTTTTCATTGTAGTATCAGTACATAATATGTATGTATCATAGTATGTAGTAGGTACTACAAAATTTTTTTAGTATCTGCCTCTGTATAAAACTTATGTAGCCAAAACTGCATAACGTACTAGGTATTTGTATTACTAATAGTAGTATGTATTTGTATTTTATATTGTAATACAAACTTTGTACAATATAAAATTAAGCCAAAGCAAACAATATATTACGTGCGCCAATTGATAATCCTGATACTCAGGTTTTTTCCTTATAATTGTTTATGTTTATAATCGATATTGATAAGAGTATTGTTATTTTGTCAATGATTTATACAGAGTATCAGCAGTTGCATACATATATATTTTATTTTATATTTAGTCACACCATAAATATAGCTAAGGATTCTCCTAGATGCTTGTTAAATCCTTCCATACATTCAAATACTTTTATCGAGATTACTCCCATTTAATGAAAATGTTCAAATTAGATCAAAAGGGTAAACCACCGTTTTAAAGAATCAAAAAGTTTTTTTTTGATACGGCCGAGAAATCCGTTAATTTATTTAATTATTTATTTATTTAATTAATTTTTGTTTCAATAGCCCCTACTTTCAAACCCAAAAAATCCTACCTAAATCAAATTGTTATCGTTTAATTCTGGTCATTGTGGCAATCTTTTAGTGTAAAGACAGAAGCTGTTAATAAATAGTTGTAATATATAATTAAAAAGTTATTGTAGTTACAGGGCATATAAACTACATGTGAATCAATTAGCAGTAATGGGATTCCTTAAAATCCCAGAAAATTTTTACAAATAAAAATTCAGAGCGACAAAGTATATACATAGTATTAGAACTTTGACCTCTTTCCATTTTTTTCTTAAATGAAATCCTTACTAAGAATTTTTGATTCATGCAAAAAATTTTGTCGATCAAAAAGCTTGCCAAGTTCAAGTTCTATTTGCGAGTGCATTAGAAGAAAGAGGATTTGCTTTGCTATAATTATAAGATAGGGTTAGCGGTGAATGCGGATCAGATGAACCTTCACGTGTCCGAAGCATGTAAACCCTATACGCCCTATTAATGGATAACTGCTGTTAGCTGGATGTCGGGAGCTCCTACTAGTTGATCTCTCACCGAGGAG
>JAAZTK010001572.1:0-13541 GCA_036507255.1 Megalothorax incertus
AAATGGCTTGGGTCGAGAATTAGGGATTTTAGGTTAAGAATAAGGTTCTGGGTCAGAAATTAAGGACTTTGGGTAAAGTATACCCAAAAGGTTAAATTAGGAATTCATATCTCCGCAACAGTGAATATCGAGGGATTGAACTCAAGGAGATTCGAGACATGACTCCTGAGGAGGAGAAAGAGTACCTATTTGACTCGAATACGGGTATTTTGAGAATATATTGAAATGAATTGAATTTAATATAGATATACTGATATACTAGGAGGTCGAGATGAGGAGGGGTCTGACATGAGTCTCATAGCGTTACAAGAAGTTCTTATACTGGCACTGAAACAGGAACTGAAACTGGTACAGATTTATCTGGAGCTGAAGAGGAGGAGGAATAATCTGTAGAATCGTATGCATTGTAGTACCTATATTGAAATACAATAAATGATCCAAAATATTCATTACAAGACCAACTCAGCGGTCAATTTATTCATAAACATAATGGGTTAAAAGTCTTAAAATTAAATACATTTTTAAGCAATAAAGGTCATTCAAAAACAATTCACGTTACACTCTAGATCCTAGTATTATTTAATTTACTTTCGTGTCGATTAAAATACTAGCAGCTAGGTATCTTTTAAAATTACGATACTTGCATTATAAGCTTCTTAATTGGTAAATCACTCATTTATAAAACATACGTTCTTAGCATGACGTTTAACTAAAGAATAACAAGGCTTACAATAGTAAAAGTACATGAATGAATTAAGTTATCCTTGCATTTAATATTCTCTAGTACGATACAATATTCTCCTACTCTAAATTAATACAAAAAATATTCGATTGCTCTTGCATAAAAGTAGAGTACTAAAACAATATTCAACCTAAATCCAATGTATGCAGAGATTAATGAAAATAAAGCTCGTTAAAATTACATGTAAATTGTAAAAGTAATTTTCGACTTTCCTATCATACTTCGGATAAGTAATATTACTTTAGATTAGGATATTTACTATTGTACTTTCGTACCTATTACGAGTAAGAGGAATACTTTAGATTGTTTCATTGTACCCAATTAATTGTATAGTTTATTAGAAATCTAGCGAATTCCCGTTTTTGCCTGTCTCTCATTTCTCCGAGGAGCTCTCTATCTATCCGTAAAATGTAGTAATAATTTAGACAATTTTAGGATTATTAGGTAACTTCGTACGAAGTAATTACATACACTCGTATTTACCAAGATTTTTTTCTAGAGGTATTTCATTAATCAATATCAATACCTACTACTTATATAACTATATTTTCTATTAAATCAGTATTGGGTGCTTACTAACCTACTACTACAATAGAAATCATTGAAGCGTTTTTGCATATTCTATAAAGATTTTGAATTTGAATGAATTAAAATGCATTATACCATACAATGATGCAAATTACGTGTTTGGTAATAGAATTATTAGGATTCAGAATTCAGATATGTAGGAACAAAAAAGAAGCGCAAATCAGGGTTAATTTTTCTGTACATTTCTTATGGCACCGTTTTGATCTGCGAAAAAGTCTTCAAACGAGTGAGCTTCCAAATTAATGGAATCCCCCTCGAATGCTTTCTTTTATATTTCCTACCTATAATTAACCTATCCTAACACATTACGGTTAACTTTGCATTTTGTATTAGTCTGTTAAAAATTTGCGAATAATTCTCAAAAAATTTTATACTATAAAAATCATTTAAAAACCTACAATCTTTACTATAATTCAAATTAGGAAAAGCCTATTAAAATATTACCTATCTTGTAATCAATTTCTAAAACCTCTTATTATAAATCAATAAAATGTAAACTTAAAAAATCCTACCTTTATTAAACACGCGAAATTATTTATATAGGTAAATCGACTTGATTTGAACGAGGATATCTTCATGTTGAAGAATGCCTCAAACCCTAATTAACCTTAAATTCTACGTTACTTCTCAATATGTTCCCTATAAGTATTATGTAAGTATGTGTAGTATAATTGCACTTGAATTTCGGTAAATATATATAATTTCAGGTATCATCAAGTCGTGTACTAATTACTTCAATCCTGTACAATTAGCCTAATTTAAATCTGATTATACATACACGATTTTGTACAATGATCGATTCATATTTATATAGATTTTGTATATTTTAAACCTATTTTTCAATAGGTTTTATTATACAATTTTATGCATGTGCACATTTTTTGGACAGAAACCAACAGGGCATCTTTTTATGATGTTTTAAACCTAGATATCTTACTAACTAATTTCCTTATCTTTATATACTGTGTTCTATCCTAAATATTAATTAATTAGCATTAGAGTTACACTTACATATGACAATATTTAATTACAATATTCATATATCAGTAGTAGTACTATTAAGGTAATACTTTCAGCGTCTATCTTAAATTAATAACCTACAGAATATACATCCCGATACAATCTTTATCTCTAAACTAAAATGCTACATTTGCCTAATCTCTTATACAAATTAACACTATGAACATTATAGATGACCTTAACTCTACCTTGAGAGGAAATGAGTCAATACAAACTCTACACCTAAACGAGGATGTTTCTACTATAATAGGTTTGGCTAACCAAAAGTTACTCAAGCCTCAATTAGAAACAAATTAGTAAGTCTATGATTAAATTAGGCTGTAAATCAATAGGAGGAGGTGGAGGAAAGTTGCAGAGTCGCTTAAGTAAATAGTAGATGGGAGAGAGAGTGGAGGAGGTGTCGACCATGATTAATTTATTATGCATTTAACATATAGCTAGGCCCATCCCCCCGTCAACTTATGGAATAACTCTTCATTCAAAGTCTGGCTCGCATCCTTTGACCTGTATTGAATTAATTTGACCAATATTAGCATTATTTCAATCAAGATTTCCAAATTAAATAGAATCTCACCTCAGAGAGAGGAAAATGTAGCCTCCTATAAACTCATGTACCACTTTACAATCTGCAGATAGGCAGCTAAAGTTTACATTATCCTCATCGGATTGGATCATCATCATTTTTACATTCCAATTAACGTTCCAAGCCTATGTAGGAAAAGATTTTAATGAATATTCATTAATTAAAAAAGCCGGAGAAATTAACACTTTCACGCAGTTTAATCTTTTGGGGCGAAATTACAATTTTAAATGGGGATCCTGATCACAACATGGGCGCCCAAACCGGATTGTTTTTTTGTTTATCACTCACCTTCATAGTATTGTATCTCCATGATTTGAGAGGAACCCCCGTGTTGAGGTCCAATCTTATAATTCTATTAAAGGTCACCCCCAAAAGTTCGTCCTTTTTCTAGGCCAGAGAATCGGACGACAAATAATGACAAACCATAGTCTGGCAGGGCTATTAATTACATGGGGGTTAAAACAATGTAAAATGGGACATAATTATGGACTCTCAGAGCCTAAATTGATGTTGTACCTGTCCATGCCTTGATGTAATTCAACTTTGCTTCGATAAGATTGCAATCTTTGACATTAGTGTGGGCTTCGAGGATCCTTTGGGTTAGCTATAGACAAGAAAAGCAAGGAAAAACCATTTAAAAATTTTGCTGGTGCCAATTTTTTGCACAAAAACCAGTGGGGAGTCCATACCTTTCCTTTGATCTTTTTTGCAAAACGCTGTGAAACATACTCGTGTGGATTTATCTCGAGGGAGGATGGGCTGATTGCAAGTGTAGGTGCTCGATGTTGCATTGAGAGGAAGGTCTGGATTGTTTTTACTTCTGAATCATAAGATGAATCCGCTAGCGTCTTACCCTTTGACCCTAGCTTACAAGCAGCCATCCATCGGCTATATTGCTCCTCTGAATCACACCGAATCCAATATTCTTGCATACCCTCAGGTCCCGGGACTTCTAATTTGATTCCATATTTTCCTTGTGCAATGTCTACATCCGGAGATATTTCACACCCTCGCAGATTAATGGAGAAACCCGAGTCCAAATCCCCTCTGGCCTTTTGAAAGTTCATGTTTGTATCCCTATACGTTACGTGGAACCTTTTGAAGGACTTTAGTGTAAACTTTTTCGGCCTACATCAAAGGAGAGCGTGGTTAAAATATATATTTGGCAAATCTTTAGCTTCCGGAAAGAATAAAATTAGACTCACTTTAGCACGCGAAGACTTTCTGACAATTCGGGAGCATGCAGGATGCTTCGAGAGTTTACAGAGGATCCTTCCAAAGTGATTTGGAGATCGTTCAGGGCGGCGTCAATGTCATCCTCTGCTGGTGACCCGATTATCAGGCTAAATATATTAGGGGAAAAAAGCTTTTAGAGCAAGATAATCCAACTTAGGTTTAATATAATTTTTTCTAGCGTACCTGAGGGACATTTACTTGCAAATTGACTTGGAGCTGTAATTGTATCAAAGATTTGGAATCAGATTATCGGTAAATTTAAATGGACTTATGTGGCTTACTTGAAGAGCTGAAAACATAAGCATTTCCGGTTCTGTACAATCAATTTCTTCATTTAGTAGCTGCCATCTCGCTTGCTCATAGAGTTGGTTGATACGGACTGAATCATATTTGGGGTTAAGGTCGTAAAAAGAGTAGAATTTGAATCTAAGGAGAACTGTGTCGAATTCTCTGATCCCTTGCTCCATGATCGAGAGTGAAGAGTCTAGCCACCTGAAAGAAATAGGAGAGGTTAAGTTTATTTCCCATGTTAAAGACCGAGTCGGGATTAAATTATGCCGGGCGACATTTCCTCCGAGCACCCTTAAGCACTCAGCCTTAAGGACTCTGCTCATTTGCATTTGCACAACCCTTGTAAATCTTATAAAATCAACTTACGCCACGTTCATACGAGCCCTTTCGACGAGGCTTTTGGGTCGGATCATTCTGGCTCGCTGTTCTGAGGTCATTGGAGGAGGACTTGTCGCGAGAGCATCCACATCAATGTCATTAACTCCATTCATATGCCTAGGTTGAGGTGAATAAGAGGATCCATTCATTGTATTATAAGGGGATGCTCCATTTGTGTGTTGCCAGACTCCGCCGACACCACTTCCGCCAGAAGACATTGGTGAAGATATTGGGGTGGTTTTGGCTGGGGAACGGACTGGGGCACACAGGTATCTGAGCGGAAAAAATCGAATAAAAGTCCCCTTGATAATTTCAAAGATTTTAGAGTCATACCCGGAGCTTCCAGATGAGTTAGAACTCCCCGTACTATTATTATGTCTGCTATACATTCCACCATTTGTTCCTTTAGCCGCAATAAAGGTGTTTGTATCAGGTGGAAGGGGAGATTTGCTCCCATTTCTCAAATTCTCTTCGGGGACCCCTCTCCTTGCCCGGATTTGTTGGTAATTTTGTTTAAGATGCTCAGGGGCCAAAGGAGATGCAAATGAAAGTTCTTCCGGATGTCGAATTCCTAGATATTCACGAAGTGAGAGAGAGACATAGAATTAATTCGAATTTCGCATAACCCTTCTACCGTGTAAATTAGATAATGAATTAACAACAAAATCAACAACATCACGAACTACTGGGGGATTTCATTTCGTCAAGACATATGATAATGAGGTGGGATAAGGAAGTAAATATCGCAAATTGAAATTCCTCAGCGCGTCTCTCATTGAATTCAAATGGGAAATGTGCTACATTTTTACACTCAAATATGCGGATGAATTAATATATACATGTAATCTAATGTACTATGAATCTCTTTCTGGATCAAGTTCCAGCTCAGTAATCTAATAACAAGTTGGACCCTGTACAAGTTACAACCCTTTTTAATGATTTGTTCTATTTTAATAGACAGCTATTTTCCACTTTAATTCACACTACCCTTCTTTATAAGGGAACAGTTAGGACATGGACGGAGAATTCATTTAATTCGATAAAAAGACCCAACCAAGTCAGAAGCGTTCAACCCTCTCATAATCTCTTGGAGTAAAAAAAAATGAGTCAACATTCCAGCTTTTTAAAATGAAAAAAACTTATCATGGATCGAACTCTGATTTTATGGCTCCTCAAATCCTTCGAACCAGAACCAATTATTTTATTTTACACACATTTGTTATCCAAGACGGATTAGAGGAAAAGTTTTCAATCTAAACATTTTTCTATTGGGATAATTTGAAGACGCCAATGTCGTCTCATCAAAAAACTCTTGGTTAGAATTGTAACAAATGAACTGAATCTTTCTAAAAGCTTAACTTTTAAATATCCTTAAAGTACCTACTTATACTAATCCTAAGTACTACGATAGCTTAGGACATTAGGAGTCCCTATACATATGTATGTATCTCTTATCAATAGGTAATTCTATTCTTAAACTTTTGAAATATTTTGTCGCTAATTTCTGTTGTACTGTCTTTGTTTTAACTCGCCGGAAATTTAGGTTTTTTGGCAACACTTTCTTTAAAAGTTTACTAATTATAAATGTAAATACGGCCTATATCCTTAAGACTAATCCCAAGTTCTTAAGGCGGAAGAAAGGGAAAACACAATCCTACAAAAAGCAATTACAATTTAAGTACCACTTACATACAATAAAACAAGTCAAAGAGTCAAACATTTGGATTTAATTCTCTTTTGTAAATTAAAGGATTTAACCCATTAGGCCCATTACTGATTTGAACTCGTCGCATTAACGGTCATAAAACAAATAACCTGCGTAGGAAAAAAAATATCCCTTCCCCCATTTAAACGATAAGCATTTCATTTAGATCCTACGAAAGATTAATTGCTAATTTAACCTTTACACGAACCCTGATTTTTCATGGGTAAAAATCAAACTTTTTGGGCTTCTTGCATCCCAGTTGGTTTAACCTCTGTACACACCTTTTCAGAATCAGCAGATGTTTCATTTTGGATTATTAAAAGGGGCCGACATGAATATTTGAGGGGGTGTTTCGATATCAAATTTTTATCTTTCAAATATTGCTAGCTGAGAGAACTCAGCCTGTGATCTAAAAATAATGATTAAGTAATTTCCCATGTTTTTCGGCGGAATAAGGGACGGATTCAGGGCGGAAAAGGGCGATCAAAATAATTACTCCTATCCCTAAAACTTATTTGATCTTTGTCATATTATTTTTCTTGTAATTTTTTTATCTATCTCTGGAATTGTTTACTTATGCAAAATGGATGTAACCTAACACCTTTGTCCTTCCTGAATTTGTTTGCTTATTTACCCTACTCGAGAGCTCATTCTGCGCATTAGAATTTATCTCGAATAAGCATATGCAAAATATTATATTACTTATAGTACTTAAGTATATTGTGTTTTGTTTAGAGAGATGATCCTACGGAGCATTTCCGTTCTATATTTCTCTGCGTATACCCATATAATATTCTTATAAGGAAAATAAAGAATTTGCCCTTTAACCTTTTAATGTTTTCATATATGGGTTTGGGATTGATCGATCTCGGCGAAATTTGATGTGGCTCGTACGTAGTTGAATTAGCCATTTAAAATCAAAAGTAATGATGATGATGCAATTAAATTCTCTCTTCCTCTCCCTAGAGCATCAACGCATATTTGGCAATTTGATTGGAGCTAAATACTAATTACATGTATACAATGTTCGATGCTCTTGGGATCTGGTGGGATTGTTCTAGCCTAGCATTAGGATGAGTCGAGTCATTATCTTAATACAAAGGCGTAAGTCGTCAGGAGTCCCACTCCCAGCGTAAGAGAGAGAAACCTGAATCGAGTTGTAATCTGATACAAACAATATCTCAACTCATCCGAGTGACAGATGCAAATCTCCCCAATATGGAAATCATTAAATCAAAAGTTGGGACTTGAGAAGGTATATTATTATGTATTATTCAGAGTCAAAAAAGGGGGAGTTGTTTTATAAATTTTGTTGTTGATAATCCTCTTTTAGGATGAGGGATTAGGCAGTAGTACGAGGAGCGTACTACAATCTACGAGTATAATATTTCATTCAAACAGTTGCACTTACCCAGCTCTTTGCACAGTTGTACAACGGCATTAAATGTTTTAATAGAGAAGTCAACTTTTGCATCCAGTATCCTCCGATCAGGCAGCTCTACTCGAAGCATCTATACGAGAATACACAAGAGATTATCAGATTTATTAGCATTGAGTACAGGAGTGGGAGATCGATTAGTATGGCCATCAGCACCTACTCAAATTGGAATGGGTCTCGACGCGACGAGGAAACAATAACTTTATAAGCAATTTCGGCTAAGGATCAAATTGTATGCAAATCAATTCCAATTCATTTTGTGTTTCGCATATATTAAATTTAGGGAGGAGATGAGAAATATGAACTGGTGGCCGAAATCTAATCTTTAGGAAGTTCATGAAAAGGCCAGTATTGGAAACTAGATATTATAATCTGGGGCTGATTTTTGATGGCTTCTGGGCTCTGGCTTTTGATGTGCGAGCTTATATAGTGTAAATCTCAATACTCGATAGATAGCTGCAGCTTAAAGCCTTTTAATGGATGGGAGAAGATTGATTTCCTTCATCGGGTGCGTCAAAATCAGGTTCGAGCCGCGAGAGCTGGATTTTGTTATTCTTTGCTCGGGATTCAAAGTGTGCGTAGGAGCGTTAAGACCCCTATAGGCCTATAGGCACCAAACAATGATAAATGAACTTACTTTGTGACATGGTGTAAAATGGAGTAGTGCATCTGCCTGGACACCATACTGTAATTTGGGGAGAAAAATGTATTTTATTACAATTTGAATCTACAAAAATGTCTGTATTCTTACCTGATCTAACGTATATCTCGTTCTGCTTAGCCACATATTCCTCGCAGGCCACCAAATCCCGAAATCTGACCAATCGATTGAAATCCCTGTAGAGAAAGAGAGAAAAAATTGTGGTGAGGTTATTATCATTGCATCAATCATATGGACAGAAGCTCCTGTCCACACTACTTCATCTACTTTATGTCAATTCATCTTTGATGGCTCAAGGGCCGAGTTGGAAAGGATTAGCGCCTTCTCAGCCCTTAAGCGCCGGTTCAGTCAGCATGGCTTTGTGTTGATTTGATTGATTAGATAGGGAAGGATTGGATTTGGAAATTGGTTATTAGATCTTGTGTGGAATATCACGACCCTATACGAGCTAACTCAAAGTCTCAAATCATTTCCTCTCTCGACCCTTCTAATTTACATTCACAACTCCCCCTTCATATTTTCCGTCCGGTGCGTAAGAAAACACCCTACACTCTGCACCGAGGTACTCAAGATCCCTTCATCTGTAACTCCCACTTCATTTTTTGCATTAAAATCTCCTTTCATCTGAGCCGAAGAAAAAGTCATTGGTGGAGGAGTGAGAGAGCACAAAGAGACCTAGTATTTACTCGGTTCCCCCGGCTTTATTTACAATAAAAATATATTCTGAGGAGCCAAGCTACCCCTTTGTTAATGCGATATTAAATATTCAAAGTCGTGTCCCTTCTTCACTCTAAGATTCTAGGGCTTCATTTCATCTCGATCTCCAGTTTGTGAAGCCACGCCGGTCAGGATGACAGGGGAATATGAGTAATTGTACCCAAGTTGCTCTCCTCGAGAGGGAAACCCTCAAATCTATTTATTTTTCTTTACTCGAACCCTAAGAACTCCCTAATTCGTGGAACTCATTTTGCACTCTTGTGTGCAATTCCCAAATAAGCATTTCTCAATAGGCACTACTACCTATAGAATTGCAGATGCTTGTAGACAAAGCGAGTGTGGGTTGTAATACGATTATGGTTATGACTTTTTTGGAGCGGTCAGTCGAGACTGTCTCTCTGGGCAAGGGCGAGCATTCAAATGAGATAACAATAAGGTAGCTTAAACATCTGTATCTCTTCAATATTCGATTCGGACTTTTTAATGAGATTATGAGGTGAATACTAATGAAGATGCGAGTAGTTTTTAAATTGCGAGGTTGAGATTTTAAATTATGGTCGCTTTTGGGAATGAAAAGTGACTCTTTCACTTAATTCTTTTGTCATTTACCCACTCCTGAGTATGATTTGCTTAGCCCTTGGTGGTCATTTTGAAGATCTGACTTCTTTTCCAAGTTCTCCGCTCTGTCATCGCTCGACTCCCATGGCCAATTCGATTTATTCAACCATTTAAATTACTATAATACTACTTATCATATCATATCTTTCTACACGGGTTGTACTTGGAAAAGGACAACCTTGCTCCTCGAGTACTCTGTAGATTGATTACTTACTTGAGCTTTAAACTTAACACACCCTAGTTCAAGTTTAGAACTTGAAGATCGGCCTAAAGGTGGAGTCTACAATTCTACATAAGTACACCAAGATTCTTGAGCCTGATATTTATTTGTGTTTTATTCCTGGATCTAAGATAGCAACTTATGGGGGACACACATGCTTCGAGGATACTCAGAAGATGCTTCCAAGATAAATATTCAAGGAGGGAAATAATGTTAGTTTCGATTAAGATGGAATCGCATTCCTTCCATCTCTTATTCTTTAATTTCATATGAAGAGGAATTCCTCTACGACTCTAACGCCGAAGAATTTAGCATATATTCAAATGATGATGGTTTGAAGTTTGGCGAATATTCTTATTTGAAAAGGGAAGGGCGCTCGATCCTCGCAGTAGAAACCACCAAGAAGGAGTCAAGTACTTGAGAAATTCCTCTTCCCCCTCCTCCCATATAATAATATAATTCTATACTAATAATTAGGCTGATTGACCTCTCTCCCCTCGCTCTCGAGGAGTCTAGTCATGAGAAGAAGAAGAAGTCTTAGCTGCACAAAGCACACATTCACATTCTCACTCAGTATAATGCGTGGGCAATTTGCTCGTACCTTCCCTCATGTACGTCTCCTTTTTTGGGGAGTCAACTCGTAGTAGTACACAGTGCTCAAAGGTCATTCCGCCAAAAATTTCTTCCAATTAAATGAGGCAGGGTCCCCAGCCACTTTTGAATTGTTCGTCATAAAAATATGAGGGTTTTTACAGTACCAGTGGCATTTCATATTCAACCCTTTATTAGCTCCAAGAGGAGGATATAATGGTCTCATAATCATAAAGCCCTTTTCGAGCACCGGGGGAATAAAATTAAAGGATTGCATTTTTTTAATGCCCTGCCAAATTCCAAATACAGATCCACAAATGCACCTGTGTTTCTTTTCTGGCCAGGGGAGCTCCACCCTGTTTTTAGTAAAGTGTGCAATACTTTTAATTATTTACTCTTCCTTTACTAAAGCTTCCATTGCCTCTAGCAAAGGAAAATGTCATTCCTCAAAGTGTCGGGTTGTGTGGAAAACTTTTGAAAAGCCGCAAAGTTAAATGTACATTATTTGTACTTTGGTTTTTACGGTGCTGGGAAAGTTTCCGAGGAGGAGGAGGAGGAGGAGGAGGGTGCAGATTTTTCTCGGAAATCATTCCTCAGAACCCTTCAGTTTAAATTTCCATTTACAACTTTAACACACCATAATCCATCTTGATCTTCAAAAGTCTTCTAAAGCCTACACATATCCCACACGTGGAGTTCCTCCTCCTCCTCCTCTTCTTTCAAGTTCATATTTAACATTAACTACTTTAGCAAATTGAGAAAATATTGCTTTTGCAATAGCCGCGACCCGACCCCCATCATCCTCGTGTCCAATGCATCTTTAGTCCTGACTCTCTCTCAGCTACCCTACCCAAAACCCCTTTCCAAAACAGTTTTAATTTCAAAAAATGCACAAGTTTCACATAACCGTGAATAGTGTAATATTTACTCGTGGACTCGTAGTAATATAGAAAGAGCCGCTCCTTCCACATACCCCAAAAAGATATGTTCAAATAAAATTTTGGCCAAACCATTCGCAGGGGTAATGCAAATACCAGAATGTTAAAGATTTAAAGGGCAGGATATACTGATATATAAAAAATGGAACTCATTCCTCAGACCAGTCTTTTTATTAAAGTTTCTCTGGCCAGGAAGGACGAGGATGATAAGGGAGCACAATATTTTACAACGATAGTAAAGTCTACATATAAACAGTGTGGAGCTCGTTGACTCGTGCTGGTGCATATGCAGATAAACATTGTCTTTTTATACTCACTCCTCACTTCAATAACAAAGACATTACTCGGGTTTCTTCCACCCTGAGCCATATGCAGTCAATTCTCACAGCTATGTACTACCACCATCAAAATCTTACACATAAAAATTCAAAATGAAGTTTAAAAAGGAATTGGAAGCTTATTTATTACTATACTATGCAGGAAAGAACATCCTCCTGTTTCTGATTATCCTGATAAAAAATCGAAAAAAGATTTGCAACAAGTTATAAGATTTTATCTACTCGAAGAGAGCTCATTAAATCCAGGAGTCAGAGTTTGGTAATATCGAGAAAAAACTGCAAAGATATTTTTGGCTTCATCTCTCGCACTTCCTCCTCTCGCTTAAACTAATATTGCATCTACGACTCAATTTACTAGTACACTTCGCCGTGTAAAAGTAAACTCTACGCAAAATGTGGTCGAAAAAAAACCTGGGATGGAAATCAACGAGTCGAGTAATTATAGATATGCAAAGTATACATATGCCATTGATATTATGACTCGAGATCTTCAGATCTGTCTCTTGATATCATATATTATGAGACCTAGCAAAAGCAGGAGTTGCCACAATTTCCGGTTTTAAAATTAAGCCCGTTTATCTTAACTAGGAGTGCCCTCCGTGGAATGTGTACCTATACATTCCATCTTAATCCTTAACAAATTGAACTACCCCTAATGGTTTTTTATGCGTTGCTAATTACTTGAGGAAACTCTGGGTCTTGGGAGGGGTGGCGCCTATGAAAAGTCCTCCTAAACTCTGTAATATTATACTACAATAATAAATGAGTTCAAAGCGCCCTTAAGTCTCTCCATTTAGAACCTAGAGTGCTTTATGCAAAGTTTCATACTCGCATAAAGCTCCAATTTACATGCATTGGCACATCTTTCCAGGTACACAGTACACCTGATACAAGCCTATGCAACTTTAGACCTACACGGCAGTTAAGGGATCAAAATATTAGAGCTAGGCAAGAAACCCATCCATTAGCGTATAGGGTATTTTTTCTAAATTTACACATTGGAGGCTTAAACCAAAGTAAAGCGGAGGAGCATCCGCTGCTAAGAGTAAATGCAAATGAAAACAGTATTTGGTTTCTTGAGAGTGGCGGAAATGACATTTAGACCAAGGTTTTACCGATCTATAAGTTGTGTTTGGAACGAGCCGAGTCCTCCGAGCAAAGGAGGAAATAAAGGCCCGAAATACACCCTAAAATAACTCGGGTTTCTCGATTTTGTCGCCAATTACACTCAGCTATGTGCTCCCTCCGTATGTAAACTAATGCGAGAGGGTTGAGTAGATGACAAAAAATTTTGG
Organism: Megalothorax incertus; assembly: GCA_036507255.1. Lineage (NCBI taxonomy): Eukaryota > Metazoa > Arthropoda > Collembola > Neelipleona > Neelidae > Megalothorax > Megalothorax incertus. Next base: position 13,360 of record JAAZTK010001572.1, read on the forward strand.
AAACATCATCCATTTCTGGCTCCTGGAGGGAGTCAATGATTTTAAATAACACAAAACAAACCCTATCTAGTAGGTACCCTAGTACATGTGTAGTACACAATTTTTGTTTTTTAGCACACCGAAATTGGTTAGAAAATAGATTTGGAAATTATAAACAAACCCCGAGATCCACCCCCACTCCA
>JAAZTK010001573.1:0-13540 GCA_036507255.1 Megalothorax incertus
TGCAATTCAAATATTTCAGATTTGCGGCATAATTATCGAGATATAGAACTGTAAACTTATGGGTTAAAAAATACGAAAATCATTTCGGGTAGCCCCAATATTTAAATGCTTTGATTTTGAATATATGTATACTACTTATATATGGATTCATAATCAATTCAATTTCCAAAATTCAAATATCACGAATCTTACCATTTCATGATTCGATTCATTCAGGAAATTTCAGATTTATACTTCATATATGTATATGCATTGTATGGAATCATCACATTGCATTGCATTGCATGGGATAATTTGAAGTTTTGAACGTTGCATTGCATTGACCGGATGAATGAGAATACTATCTAATAACTATAAGTAGATAAGTTATAATTAGATTAAGAGTCTAGGATTAGTGTTTTTTAAAGCTAATTAAATCTTGGTTTAAAACTTTGCTCCGCCCACGGGTAACAGGGCTGGGGGAGTGTCAAAATTTCAAAATTTTTTAATTGTGGCTTAATCATTATGAAGTTGAGTACCAGCTTAATTCAAGCATGAACTTAGATATGACCCCATGTCCATAGGTCCATAAATGAACCTTGAGTGGTAATTGCCATTAATTGGGTTCTTTATAAACCTAAATTGCAATGATTTGCATATGAATTGCATCATTGCATCACAAAGAAACGTCAAAATTATAGAGAACTAAATGCTATACCCAATTCATTCAATTCAAAAATTCTTCCAGCGGATCCTCGATCAAAATTCATTAAATTTTTAAAATCAAGTGTCAAAATCATTGACAGGTCACCACCACCAATTAAAAACATTAAATTGACCCTTTAACTCGGTTATGTGAGGTTCCTCCAACTCTCTATTAAGCAACATGCAAGCAGTTCAGGTTGGCTTTTAAAAATTAATTTCTAAAAAATCCTATTTGCAATTTTAGTATTTACCCAATTAAACATTAATTATAATTAAATTATTGTCACGCCCTAGGACGTATTAGTACAAGGTGGAGAGGCGGTCAAGCCCATTATAAAGGCAGTTGTTGAATTTACTTGTTCCATGTTGGTAAGTCCGTCCCGAATAATTCCAGCCTTCCAGGACTTGGGTTTTTTTAAAAATAATTATTATTTAATTGTACCATTTTAAGCCCAAGGCAAAGACAAGTGAGCCCAAACCGGATGCCACGGCGCTTCTCCCAAAGGGAAATAATGGAAATGGAGCCAGATTTATCCATCTCGTGCTGAATAGGAATTGGGTTCGACTTGGAGGAATTTCTGGGGCTCTTGCAGGTGACCATTTCAAATTTTAATTGTTTTAGGACCCCTAATTAATTGATATAATGGTTTTACAGTGGCATTGGGTGCATATGGAGCTCATGGTAAGGTTCTATTTAAAAAAGCATTCAATTTGAAGGCCTAATTAATCCATTTTATGGCAGTTGTAATGCTCTCGGATGCTCCTGAGGAACAAAAACACAGCTTCCGTTCGTTAAAACCACTTTAAATTAATATATCAATTAATAAAGCATGTTTATATTGTAGGTACAGCAAATCTATATCACTTTATTGGCACATTTGGGCTGGTAGCCGCATCCCTCTCAAGATATCCTAATGTGAGTGGAGCTCTCATGCTGACTGGGACAACAATATTTTGTGGGACGTGTTACTATCATGGATTGAGTGGATCAAAAGCAATGAATCGGATGGCACCATTTGGGGGTATGACTTTGATTGCTGGATGGATTTCAATGGCCTTGTAAGATCCGGTCTGGTGAGCAACAATGACAAATTCTATCAAAATCCAAAGTCATAAATTAGGGAAAGACTAGAATTAGGATTTAGAGGGTAAAAAATTAGAAAGCACAATAATTTATAGTGTAGAATACTAATAGTAGTGCAAATTGTTAAAATTCAAAATAATTTAAGTATTGAGAAATTGAGATTTATTTGAAATTGTAGTTTTGTGATAATTTAGAATTATGAATTTTCAGAGATAGATACAGATTCAGATAAATTCAAGATTTTAGGAATATATCCCTTAAACTTTTGATTATCCTTTTTGATTTAATTTAATTTAATTTAGAATTATTGTTGATCAATTTAGATATGAATTCGTAATTCGTATGTATACGTACCTTATTTAGGATTAATATTAGAATAATAAGGATAATTACATTTAATTTGAATCTGTGTTATTATTTTTCATGAATTCTTTAATTAAACCCAATTATATGACGTTCTTGTTAGAGTTCAGAATCTCTAGATATAAGATAGTTATGCGAGTTAAAATTCTAAATTAGGTATCTACTTAGGATTAGAATTTATATGATTATGCTCTGGATTAACTCTAATTAAACTGCATAGAATATTATGCTTCCCAAAGATATTAATTAAGATAGATATAGATGAACATGGTATGCTATACGAGCGTTATATACATTATTCTCGTAATATTGTATTATGTTTGGCTATTACTGATACAAAGGTATGAAATTGAATAAATCTATGAAGGGGAGATTAAAGCTGCAATTAACTCTGATTGTTCTTATTTTGTGCATTTTATTCATTTACATTATGTGAGCTCGTATTGTATTTTATAAGGCATTTTTGTATTGATTAAGTACATTTAAATTTTTAAAATAAGGCAATACTTGCGATTACAAATTTGAGTTTAGAAGTTTTGATGCATAATTGGCTAATTTGGCTAATGCAGAATTGAGATATTATTACTAAAAGCATTAAAAATATATGAAAACATTAAAGGTATTTTATAAAAAAAAGAATTAAAAAAACAAACAAAAGAATTCTTATAAAAAATATACTAAAAAGAAAAGGATTGGAGATTGAACTTTTAGGGATTGTGAATGATTAGTCCCTTCAGAAATCCTACCATTTGACATTTCTGTTTATAATGCAATTCCTATACGTTATAATTTATAACCCAATTTGATTCATACACCACTAGGCACAAACAATAAAATATCGCAGATTGACTAAAATATATCGCACCTAAAGAATACTACATGCAAAATACTACATTGACTTCAATTGAAGCCCTGAAGGCATCTTAAATAATAGGAATGCTCTCCACTTCCCTATTCGCATCCAAGATATCAAACAACTCTTTATCCTCCAGCTCGGAATAGACCGAGATCCCTGGACTGGACCTCCCTTGAGCATCAATCAAAGATTTAGCGATCCCTTCATGAACTTTTGAGGTTAGATCAGGGCTTGCACTCAACTTATGTCCCATCATAATGCAATATCCAATGGGATAAATGTCCGGGGATTGGAAATCTATCCATTGAGAGTACTTTGGAACTTTTGGCCATCCATCAAAGCTGATTAGGAGCATGTGTTCCGAGACCTAAAGGATACAAATTAATTTAAATTGATTTGGAAGTCAAATTCTACCTTTTCAACCGTTGCAGGGCCAATATAAGGCTGTTTCCCCATCCAAGCAGCTTCCAGCTTCATCCCAACCTTGAATTTATTCTCCTCCCTCGTCTATCCGGTCATTTAATCCATTATAAATATTATTTAATAAATTCACAAGCTTTTAAAGCTTCTAAATGCCTCACCTTGTCCAACCATTCAAGCGGAGCAGGCTCCAGGCCCTTCATAGTCAAATAGGATGGCCAATAAAAGGTTGTAAAGACTTCTTTTGGTGCTTCCAGAGCTATCCCCTGCGTTGCAGCCCATCCACTAGTACAAAATTCACATTATCAAGTATAATTATGATTTAATAAACATCTAGGATTGACCAAATCGCTTTTAGTATTGAATTTACCATCTGTAAATGTAGGGGGATGACAAATGAAAGCAGAATCGGACTTTATTTCGATAATCAGCGGCTGTTTCAATCTGTACAATTATGTAATCATGCTTGAGGAGCCTTTTGACTGAAGCTGGAGCAATCTGGAATTATTTAAAAAGGAAGAGCTCAAATAGTTATTTTAAAGATGAATTTAAGGTTTTTGGGGTCCAAAAGTGGCTCACCTTGAAAGGATAAAGCGGATGTCTCACTTCCAAATACATTCCCTCGCTTAGGTTGAACTTTGACCTATCTCGAACTTTTATAGGAGCAAAAATGGACTTGTCCAGGCGGCCGGATTTAATTGAAAAATCTGCAGGCTCTAAAAGTGGGTGTCCAACCTCATTTGACCACCCAATAGGATGTATAAGCTCGGAATGGATACTGTACCATGTCCCAGTATCATCAGGAAGGATTTCCTCAATCCCAAAAGCATTTATCCGATCTCCAATAATTCCTACAACCCTTGCAATCTTATTCCTCCCAATATTCTTGACATCTAGAACTTCTAGCATCATCCCAAGCTCAATTCTGTTAAATTTAAATGAAATTTTATACAATATATCTAGCTTTTAAAGGGTTATGGGCTCGTACTTGGAAATCCTGACCCCATTTACGGTGAAATATAGCGAGGATTGGATCAATTTAGTGATTATATCGCCGTGATTCTCAGGAATTGTGGATTTCCCGCTTAGAAATCCTTTTGCCATTTCATGCCAATCCGGAAATTGATTTTTGACGTCTAAAAATATCAATTTTTAATTAATAGAATCCAAAATTGCCTTTATTTTAAAAGGTAATGGACATTTACCTGGCCCAGGGCTCAAAATCGCATCATTTCGATCAGCCCAACCAATGAATTTCGGTACATCCGATGCCCATGAGATCCAAGCGTAATGATCTGGCTTTAATCCGAATCTCTCGTATTTTACAAGCATTTTATACCCTATGAAAATTAGAAATTCATGTAAATAAAGCTTTCAAATACTACAACTGGTCAAATAGAGATCACCTTTAGCTCCTACAAGACTTGCAATCCAATATAATGGATATTGGAACTGAAGAAAGATATTGTGAAGTTCAATAACGCGTCCAGGTTGAGATAGAGCTTCCCATACCCCAGCCAGAGGTGCCTATTTAATCCCAATTAAGGTTAAAATGACTTTAATCACAAATTGTAGGACTTACATGCTTGAAATAAGAGACTGGTGGAATGAATTTAAGGTTCTCTGGGTGCTCTAGAAAGTCATCCCAATCAATTGTAGACCCATCTGACCTTGTATGAGGCTGAGGAGGATCCACAACCTCCTCCTCTTCATCTTCTTCCGATTCTACAATTTCTACAGGGTTTGGTGGCGGCTGTAAATTGATTTATTTGGGTTAATTAATGTGTTTTTTATAAAATTAATTAATTGAACCCACCTGAGATAACTCTCGAGCTTGTAACTCCAATCTTCGAGCAGCCTCAGCTTGAGCAGCAATTTTTGCGGCTTGGGCAGCCATCATTGAAGGATCTTGAGGCTTCTTTGGTGGCCTACCTCGCTTCCTTTTTGGCGGCATCCCAATCGGGAGTTGACAAGTGATGCTTAGCTTTGGTCCACGTTTTTCTAATTGAAATAAAATTAATTTGGAACAATTTGTGAGGGTTGCAACGAACTTTCAATGCGGTAGGTATGTTTGTAAGTCTCTCCAGGTGTTGAAGCTGGAGGGTCAATAGTTGGAGGCACCTCTGGAGGAGGTATGAGTCCACGAAGGCTTAAAGGTGGCACTTTGCCTGTAGGTGTGAACGCCTCCTCGACTTCCTCATCAGACTCGGAGGAGAGGGTCACTTCCCTTGCCACAGCCGAGAGACCTTCGACAGAATCCTCCGAACTCTGAAATAATTTAATTGCCCATTAATGAAATTCAATTAGTATTTGTATTTACGGTAGATATGTTGGACAAGGGGTTGGAGAGCCGGAATTTGGGGCCGAGGTCATCAGGATTTGAACTCATCTGGGTTTTAAAAAATATAGAAATCAATTAGCAAAATTATCATGCATATTAAATTAATAATAAAGTAATATTACCTTTGTATATCTTGTAAATTGACTAAAATTGATAAATATTTCAAAACCCAGTTAACTGTTTTGATTTAGATTGGAATTTATAAATATTTATAGAATTTTGCATGCAATTTGTTCCCAATTAAATAATGTTTTAAAAAAGATGAAAGAATTAATTAAAAGGCGGAATGACGGAATTTATCACAAATTGATTATAGACATTTAAGCCCTGATTGTCCACGTCCAATTAGCTCTTAATTGACTGAGCAATAACAGTTAATTAAACTAAAATAATTAAAATTAAAACTTAAACAACTCAGCTCTCAGAACTGAGAGGATGAGTTTTTTCAAAACAAATAAATTGTAAATAGAGCTCTGCATATGGCATGATTTATTTCCAGTATTCAAATCAAACCGTTACTTCAAACTCAAAGCCAAGTTAAAATAATTAAAGTTAAATATCTACATATATATTGTACAATTTAATACTTTACTGGTAACATTTACGATATATTAATCAATATCATATATGTGGAAATTAATTATGAAAAATAAAAGAGCATTTAATAGAAAAATCATTGTACAGTGCTCTCTCGATATAGCGGACTCGAAGGGCCGGTCAATTGGTGTATTGTATCAGTACTATTTATACCTAGTGTATTATATATATTGGTATTATAGTAGTACTACATATATTATAATTAACCAGTTTTATGTATTAACTTGTATGTTTTATGTATTATGAAATTCTTAAAGTCATTTATCTCAATTCTGGAATTACATCAGGATCACATTCAGCTCTCTCCCTACACTGAAATCCCCTCTCAATAAGTTTCCTCGTATTTGCCTCTCTCATCAATATTTCTCTCTCCAATTTATTCCCGCAAAAAAACTCTTTAATCCGATCTCCGAATAATTCCATAAAACACGCTTGAAACCTTTTCGAGAAAAATGCATATAAGATTGGATTAATTCCTGAATTGATATAAATCAGGAGGTTTGTAGAAATTGTAATTAGTGGATAATAGTAATTTAATTTATTTGGGAGTAAATCTGGATGGAAATGTTGAAGAACTTTCCGGAAATGATAGGGGAAATTGCAGATGACAAAAACCACTACAATCATAATTAACATTAGTATGACACGCTTCTCTCCTGCGTGTCCAGGTTGATATGAACCATATGGTGCGCTATTTGTGACAGATTGTCGAGGTTTTTCAAGGTCATCCTCAGCAATGGAAATGCTTAATCTTTGATCATATTCAACTTTTACTAGAACATATTCTGAATTCCTTCGTTTATAACTTGAATTATTCTTAAAATCTTCGCCAGAATATGATTTATCCGTCTCGGGAAATTCTTGAACAATATCTTCGCAAAAACTAACGCTTTTAGCATTTGATTTCCGATCTTGGCTCTTTAAAGATTTGAGTATTTTTTGAGATGGTGGTTGTGGAGGAGGTATTGGGGAAGCTGCTTTAATTTTTTTAAGAATTGATGTTGATCTCCAAAAATATACGCCGATTCGGAGGTATGCAAGGGTGATAATAAAGAGCGGAATTAGATATAGGAGAAGGAAAGTAGCCAAATCATAATATTTGGTGTCCAAAACACGGAAATCTGCTAAGCAAATGACTTCTTCGTCGATATCCCCATTTTCATCTATGAATTTATGAGACACTGTGTGGAAATAATAGAGTCGAGGTGCGTTTATAACGCCACTAACAATCCAGAGAGAGCAAATTATGACCTGGAAAAAAATTAAAGTTAAATATATTTATTTCAAAACTTTCCTTGTACAATATAAAGCAATTATTATAATCCAATTAAAGCAATTGCTATTTATTTACGAGCGATAGTACAATACATGTCTTACTTGAATATTTTTACGATGAAGTGCTCTTTTCCAAACTGGATTATGGACGATGGCAAGGAACCTTTCAAGGCTAATGAGAACCAATAAAAATATACTCGCGGTATAGGACATCCGGTCTATGAAGTGGTATAATTTACAAAATACATTTCCGAAAAACCAGCTAGAAAATTTGAAGATTTTTTAAAAAAAATTGAATTTTTTGAGATAATAATTTGGGACGGGGATCCGATGCCAATCTCATCCAAATCCGGATTTAACCGATAGTATATCCGTAGTACTTATTCGGATTTCGGATTCGGATTGGGGGATTTTTCTATCCGATATATCCGAAGTTCCGAATGCTCATTCACAATCAATTCTGAAGTCTATCAAATAGGCACTAAATCCATCGGTTTTTCAGATACAAATATTCTGATTTCAACCTGAAATTTTTGGACTGTAAATAGTGTACAATATTATATTTCGAAGTCGAAATATAAAACATCGGATTGGGAGAGATATCGTATCTGATATCGGATTTCGGATCCCATTAGAATAATAAAATACTAACCTCTTAATTAGATAAATGGTAAGATTTTGAAGCACGCAGAAAATAGAAACGCAAAAATCTTTTTTTGAAAAATTAAATGCATTTAAAAACGGATTTCCATTTATTTTTAATATGATTATAATTTACCAGTTCCAGCAAGATTCGCCAAAATTAAATTAGTTATTGATCTCATTCGGTGATGCATTCCAATTACAAGGAGCACAATCAGGTTCCCTGAAATATTTTTAAATGAATATATTTTTTTCAAAACTTTATTATTTACCTATATAAATTCAATTTTTTTTGTAATTTACCAAAAAAGCAAGAAAGGAACACAATTGTATACAAAACTGCAATTGTACAATACATAGTACATCCATTATGTAACAAAATATTTTTTATAAACAATTATTTTATCTATTAAATTTTTCAAACTTACAAATTAAAATTGCTTTGAAATTTGGTGAATCCAAAATGAATTCAATTTCAGCAAAAGTGGTATTCGGCATGTTTGAAACATTTGCTGAAATTTCAGAAAAATGTATAAATTGATTTTTTTTAAAAATATATGTATTTAAAATTCCAAAAACTGAACTTTGATAAAGATCGATCATTTGCTGGATATCAAATGATTGGTCTAATCCGAGAACTAATTTCATTTTCGAGGCTAAACCAATTAATAAATACACAATGTTAAAATTATTACTAGTGGGAATTTATAGCCAATTAACCTTTTACGAGCTTTAATAACTTGAACGTACAATACTACTACAATATTAATGCATTAAACGCTTAAGGTGCAATTTCTATAATATTATATACCTACAATATATATCTTATTATAAAAATTACTATCAAAAGAAGAAATTATTATGCATTTAAGACTTCAAAACTCGTGATATAAGGATATTGCTGATATATTTATATGTAATTTAAGATATATATAGGCACTTAATTAGGTGGCCTATATACATAATTTTTCGCACAATTATATCTTAAACTTTTCAGAAATATAATTCTTCAAACTTCAATAAAAATATGAAAAACCGGTCGATTTCTTTATTTTTTTAATTTTTAATGCACATTTCCTGCGGATTTTTATTTGCATTTATTTATTTTATGTATTTTTGTAATAATTAATGCTTCCTTTGTCTTAATTTTTAATCAAGTTGCGAATCCAGTTAATTAATTACATGCTTACCCGTCATATCGCGCAAATTTAATCAAATTAGGATTCAAGACCTGAAGATACCTACCATAATAATATATATTGCATATACAGATATTATTATGCACATTGAGTGGGAATATTTTATAACTCGTTAATTATTGATATATCCGTTGATATATCCGTCATTAATCAAGGCAAGACTCCCACTTTCAATTTTAATTAAATTATATATTATTACCTATACATGAATCAGATTTTGATGATACTTTATAGTAGTATATATGAAATTTCTTGATATATACTACGACATATTTAAAACATATCGTACCTATTGTAATATTAGTACAAAGTGGGGGTAGGTAGGATGCATAAAGTACAATGCATTTAATATTAATAGTATTAATTAAGTTGTAAAAGGTAGTTCAGCTATTGTACTTTTTAGTCTAGACTCTATACTACAATAATCTGTAGTAATAAAATCTCTTTACTTCAATAGTAAAGTAATTGTAGTAATACTACAATACTAGCTTAATTCCCATATCTTAAAATTTACTCACAAAGTCAGTAATTTTTATCCTCTCGTTTAATCATGATTTAATTTGATTTATATCTTGAATTATTGCAAAAATAAAATTGGAGTGACGCACGAAGAAATTTTAAAATAATTTTTTACAATAATTAATTAAATAATTGGAAATATATTTTATCTTCTACCTGTAACCTTTATTACATACAATATTATAGGCAACATCTACTAGCTCGATACATATAAGTAGGTACAATATAATCTTTATAATAAAGTGTTTGAATTGATTAATGGAAGTCTTCATGCTATTTAAGTTCGTATGTTCACATTATAAATATATTTACTAGTATGTAATGATCATGCAATTGCATTTATATGAATTTAAAATAAAGATATTATTATCTTTATAAAAATTGCCCTGTCCGGAAAATGTTTCAAAATCATAGTTTAATACCGGAATATAAGAAAAATGGTCTAATTAATTTTAGGTTAAGGTTTAATTTTGGTTAATGATATTGGACTTCGTTTGAAAAAAATAATAATTTCTCTTTAAAATTTAATACTTTTGTGCATAATGCAGCCAAATTAGGAATACTTTATACTTTGGATTAGTTGGTTATACTGATATTATATTGTACTACTATGTAACTTATTTAGGCTATTTCTTATTAGCTGAAAAATATTTATATATTTAAAATTGTATTCTAGAGATGCACTTACCGGTAAATTAAAAGAATTCTTGTCAAATATTGATCAAAGTAAAGGTGTCAAGCCAAAGTTTAACTTGTTCACATAGCTCAATATTATTAAATATTGATCCTAACCACGAAGTTAGGATCAAGGTAGCATTAACGCAGTACTGTACAAATTTAAAAAAAATAATTAGGATATACCTATAATACTAAATTAATAAATATGTATATACATATTTGTCAATATTCCCTTTAATCAAATTTATCCTTAGACATATTCCGACTTGATTATATGTTCCAGTAGGTAGACCACTAAATTTTGAAGTATTCCACAAGTTTTTCTTGGATAACAAAAAATAAATCTCAATTTCCGGCCTGGAAATCCAATTTGTACGATATGTATTAGGTATCAAAATTGTTACGATTTAAAATATCGCATAATTGTAATATATGCCTACAAATATGTACGAGAGTACTAAACAATACATATATGTACAAGTAAGTAATAGAAAAAAATGTAATTCTTATTTATTTCCACTTGATTAGAGTTGAGTACGATACGTGCTCTTTTCAAAAGAAATTAATCTAGGTCCGGGTTTATATCCTGTTTTATATACTTTTAGTATAGTATTATTAAAGAGATAGATTTATCAAATAAATTCAAAAATTCAAATAATACGAGTACTACGATACTATATAAAAGTAGTATATAATATTAAGTATAATATTAATAAATTGATATTTTTTAAGTTATAAAGGTTATGAACTTCTGGATTATGTAAATACATAGATTTTGAAGAATACAAGTTGAGCCGAAGAAATCTAAAAAAATTACATACTTATTTTAATATATTTTAGGAATCATTAATTTTACCAGCCAATGCAAGGTTCGCTAAAATTGAATTTGTTGTAGACCTCATTCGACAATGAATCTCAATCGCAAGAAAAACATTTAAGTATCCTGTAATTTATTTTATTATTAATTTTTTCTAAATATTTTATATATCGAATACATTTTTTTGGATCCAATTATAAAGAATGTAAACAAAAAACAGAGTAAGAAGACGATTGAAAAAATAACTGAAATTTAGAAATAAATATAAATAATTTGAATAAATAGGAAAAAAAATATTTAAAAAAATATCATACGAATAAAAGTTATTTTAAAATAGGGCGAATCAAGGAAATCGCTCTCAATTGTAGTATTATTGCCTAAAAATTTAAGAATATATTATAGGTCGATATACAATTAATATATCATATGATTAGATTTAAAAATTAAAATATTTTTACCCTGCATATTCTTGAAATAATTTTCAATCGATCAGTGAACAGTTTAATATTAAATTATACGATATACAATACTTGATCCTGATGTATCTAATTTGACGTCAAAAGAGTCCATGTTCATCATGCTAACATGCCTCAGCTCTGGTGATATGTTGCAAAATAAAGAAATCTTTTATAAAATACCGATATAAAAAAATAATCTACTGCCAATAGCGGTAGGTCTCAAGTAAACAAGATTGTCATTTTTTACTAGAGCTTCATTTAGATATAAAAAAAATTACAAACGCTCCGAGAGAGCTTCGGCTTCTTTTATATCCAAGTAGGTACTACAATATATTATATATTGTGCATTAAGGATAAGTATTTTATAGTAATGTAATATAATATTGATTGATCAAGATGGATCCAATTTATAAAATATCAATTACAGCAAAATTACGTATATGATATCTCTCACAAAAATTTAACTTAAAAAATTATCGGGGTTCAAATTGGACTTTATAAGGTTTGGTAGTTACAACTAATCCATAATTCCCTTCAAGAGGAGGCAAGGACTGTCCCGGAGCAAGTACAATATTGAAATTCTGAAGCATTCCCGCGAGAAACATAAAAACTGTAGTTTGGCCCAAACTTTCTGCGATGCACACCCTTTTTCCAATGCTGTAAATTATATATTTTTTTAAAGAATATAGAATTTGAGTTTATAACTTTTAAATGCCCACCTGAACGGAATAACCCTTTCATCTTTTTTGAAGGTTCCATCTGCCATTAGGAATCTTTCCGGTCTGAAAGACTCTGGATCTCCCCAATACTCTTTATCCATGTGGACGTGATGAAGATTTGGCAAAATAATTGTCCGTTTTGGAAGCTTATATCCCTCGACCTCAACATCTTCCATTGTGCTATGTATATATACGAGTATATATTTATTATTTATTGAATAAATCTTATATGAATAATTTGGACATTTTCAATGACGCGTCTTACCTATGCAATACAGCACCAGGTACTAAAAATTTGCAAATTTTAAATTAATCTTAAAAATTAAATTAAATTTTTTATAAATTTAAGGTACTGACCGATAGAACTCATTCTCATAATTTCCCACATACTGGCCTCAGTATAAGGCATTCTTTTTTAAATGAAATATTTTAATTTAAAAAAATCTTCAAAAATTAAATTTACTGGGGTCGATCCTTTCCAGTTGGGAGTCGACTTCGTCCAACTACCGTATCAATTTCTTTTTGAATTTTTTTCAATACCTCTGGGTTATGAAGCAAATAAATAATGGACCAAGATATTGTGGTTGAAGATGTGTCAGATCCACCCAGAAATAGATTCATGAGGAGATCGATAAAATTACGGACTGCAAAATAAATAAAAATTTCAATCAAATAAATTTTTTTAAATAATATAATATTATTTCCTAACATCCTTTTTCGCCGCAAAAATAGCTTCGACTTGGATCCTTTGCTTCTGCCTCTTCTTTGAGGAAACAATCGGCCAAATCTCGGCAATAATTTGGATCAAAAGAATCTTTATGCTCCTGGTAAGTGGCTGTGAAATATTCATTGTAATAATCCTGCCCCCGATAACAATCCTTTAATTTG
>JAAZTK010001574.1:0-13534 GCA_036507255.1 Megalothorax incertus
AAAAAAATTCATATAAATTCTAAATTGGGTCAAATATTTAGGACCCACCTTTTTCCCATTTGTGGGACCTCTTCCTGAATTGTAATTCCTAAAATGAATATTTTGTATATATATTTTAAAAACCTCTTTTTTTAATTTTAATTTTTTTATAAAGATTAATAGTCAAATTAAGGGGGTTAACTAGTCCGCAAGCATGCAAATATTTTAAGAACAAATATGGGGATTTGTCTGGATATTTTGCGGCAAGGCATTCGATGGGTAAATTTTATAACCTTTTCAGAAAAAATATTAGAATTTTAGAAAAATTATAATTTTTGTTCAAATAGTTTTCCTGAATCAATATGATATTTACAAAGAGGTAAGAAATGAATGTTAATTAATTCTAAACCTAAATACGATAGTATGATAGTTATATCGTAAATATCTTGATTAATATAATATATTTCATTTAGAATTTTTTTATTTCCCCACAAAATATTGAAATTTTTTTTAAAATTAGTTTTTGGAAAAATTTTGCTTAAGAAAGGATTTGTAATATGAATTTGTAAATTAAGTATTTTTTAAATTTTTATTTTTTATTTGAAAATTTAGAATGCCGAATTTTTTTACCAAAAATTTATAAATTTTTTTTCCATTCCTATAAATATATAGGTTCTAAGTTCCCCAAAGATGTACGAAAGGATTCCATCAAATGCAATCACATTTTCTAATTATTTTCATGAGGATCTTGGGCTTGCTTATGCCGGTGGACAACATGCAAAAGATATTCGAACTTTTACCATAAAAGTTTTTCGAAAAATTGGCATTGGTCATTATCCGACAATTAACGAGGGGATCACAAAAGCTATTGGGCTATTCAATCAATCTATCGAAAATCATTTGAGCTCAAAGGGCCCTAAAATCTATCTTTTTGAACATGTACGATTGGCAGTTTTTGCAGGATTTTGGAGTTTTATGGGCCGAAATTATCAAGTTTCGGAAGAGGATCGAATTAAAGTATGTGATGCACATTATGAACCAGGATAGATACACAGAATTGGCAAAATCTAGTGAATGGTGATTTCATTTTGACTATTATTAATTTTTTTATAAATGTAGATCTAATATATTTAGGTACCTTCCATTTTTGCGCTATTTTTCCATATTTTCAAATTATCCAAAATTGAAAAAGGCACATAATGAGACCAAAACATTCTTCCGGGTATTATGCAATGAATTTTTTTATTTAATATTAATATCTGTATTCATTATTATATATAATATTAATTTTTTTTAAAAAATCAGAAAGTATTCAATCATAAGAAAGCCGAAGGTAAATACAAGGAGGCTCCAGATTGCTACATTGATCATTTCATGAAAGAGGTTGAGGAAGCTCCAAATGAGACTGTGGCAAATGGTATAAAATATTTATAATTAATAACTGTAAAAAGATATAAAAATATAATTTAAAAAAACCAAACTTGCAAAAAAATTCTGAATTAATTTCTAGAAAAACAAATGGTTATGATGTGCAATGACTTGATGCTCGCAGGACTTTTAACAACCACAAACTCTGTCCTATGGACAATATATAATATAATGAAAACTCCTCGAGTTTATGCCAAATTGGTCAAAGAAATTGATACAGTAATTGGAGATCGGGTCCCAAATTTGGAAGATAGATCTAGAATGCCATATCTGGAAGCTTGTGTAAATGAAGGGATTCGGAGGGATGTGGCTGTCGGTGTTACAGCTCGAGTTAGTAAGGATCCAATGGAAATAAATGGATATCATATACCTCCCAAATCTATGATTGTTTTTGATATGGATGGAATTAATAAATGTCCAAAACTTTGGGAAGAACCTGAGTTATTTATGCCTGAAAGATTTCTTGATCAGTCTGGGGATGAAATTAAGCAAATTCGACATGATCATTTCATTCCATTTGGAAGCGGTAATTTTTTCCTTTTTTTAAGAAAAAGTTTTTAAAGATTTTGAAATATTCTTTTAAATATTTAGGAAGAAGATACTGCCTCGGGGAAAAATTGGCTCGTTCATCCTTGTTTATTCATTTGGCCAACTTTTTTCAAAATTATGATTTTGTAGTACCTGATGAAGTTGCACACCAAACAAATGGTGTCAGTAATAATATATCCCCGTATCATGTATATTTAAAAAAGAGGGTGAAGGTTCCAAGTATGGATTTTCATAAAAGTGAAAGGACAGTATAAGTAAAATTAAAATTGTAATACTAAAAAATGGGGTATTGAAATTTTAAGCATGTTTTGGTTTGGTGATTAATATTTTAGATTTATTTATATTGTTTTTATTGTGGTAGATAAATTTTAGGTCAGTTTATTTTAATTAGGATTTAAGTAGTATATATGACATATTTAGTATTTTAGAAATATTTAATTGAATATTTTTGTATGGTATGTAATGCATAATATGTATATGTAAAATTGAATGATAAATGATATTATAATACTATACAGGCTCTCATTATAATTTACTATTAGAACATTTTATCAAATTATGACAATTTGCAAACTAGTCCCATTTCGACATTTTTTATTTACGATATTAAATTACAGGTCTCATATAAGTGAAACAAATTAGAGAAATATTAATGCCAAATATTATAAAAAATATTTCTCATCATCAAATTATTACAATATATTAAGATAATTTAATAATGATTTAAAATTGTCAAATTTATGGAATTCAGGAATTAAATATAAATTTTTCTAAATCATAAAACTGACTGAAATTGGTTCATTTGATTCAAGCATTTCCTCAATTTGATTTGATTCTTTTTTGCTAACTTTTGAAGCTGATTTGGAAGAGGTTGAGGTCTGTGTTTTGATAGCTTTAAAAAGTTGATCTCGAAGAGCAAACCGAATTGTACTTGGACGCAATAGCCCCAAGCTCAGTGTTCCATCAGAGGCAAAAGTTTCGTAGGCTTTTGAAGGTTGTCGGGTGATAAATCGGACAATTTCATCGGTAAATACGGAAAACAAATCTGTGCTTCTGGGGATGAATATTTTTATTAAATATTATTAAATATTATTAATTACAATATAATACGATATGTGAATAAATTGTACCCTTTTGTGGGCTTTTCCGCAGTCTAAATTTAACAATTTTTATACCAAAATAATTAGTTATTGTATTAATAAAAATATTTCTGCACCTCTGATGCTTTTGTTTCACTGGCTTTGACAGTTTCGGAGAATCCCACCTTAAAAAATAAATAATTAAAATATTTAAAAAAATTTATACTATTTTTGCAAAATTACCTTTGCAAAGGCGATAATAACGAGGATATAAAATAAAAACTTCATTTTGAATGCAGAAAAAATCTCAACAAATTTGCAATTGAGGTAAGGCTTTATATATGATTTAGTAATGCATTGTGGGTCATTTATTTGCATATTTTCCAGATTTATTTAATCAATGTAATACAAATATATATTGTAATCAAGGATGGCCATATTGCAAATGCATATAATTAATTATTTAATGTGAAACAATTATTCTAGATTAATAGCTCCATTTGCAAATATATTATAATTATAATTATTTGAATACAATAAGGTGGTCAATATCCTGCAATAAAACCATTTTGATATTGTATGGAAATGAGAAGAAAAGTATTAAAAAAGAGCCTCACAATACTTTTAAATTTTATTATTTTTTTTTCTAAATTATAGTACTACAATTCTTGAAGATTTAATATTTTATTAATCAAAATGAGACAACTCCTCTGCATCCTGGCTATTTTTGCCTTGTTTAATGTAGTATTTTTTAAACATTAATTTTAAGGTTTTTGCTAATTTATTTTTAAATTTTTAAAGTTGAGTACTTCAAGACCGGAGGATCCAAAAGATGTACAAAAAGAAATTCCAGCAGAGCCGACAGTATAAATTTATTTATTTATTTATTTATTTATTTATGAAATACTATTTAAATTTTGAATTTTTAGGTTGATAAAAACCCTACCAAAAGGTACAAAGATTAATAATATTTTAAATGAGCAAACAATTTTATAAAACATTTTTTTAAGATTGCATATCTACATATTATTAGAAGAAAATCGTTTATAAAGAGTTTATCGAATAAAAATAATAATTACATTTTAGTGAAGAGGTTGTTCCATTTGACCCAATTACCGATGAAATTGTCAGATTAATTACAAATCAACCAAGTCAAACATTTGATAATTTTATAAAAAATGGAACCCTCAGCTTTCATCTTTTTCGTCCAACCGTACTCCTCAACGGACTCCGTCAGCAGCTTACAAAAGTATTCCAAAGACAAATTGCAAATAATCCTTCCAAAGATGCCAGAAAAGTTGAGGAGGAAATTCAAATGAAGGAAATATTAGATTCAAAAACTCCAATAAAAATCAGTTTTTTGGTCTGAAATAAATTTTATCCAAAACTTAATATTCATACTTAAACATTTAAACTTGATATTCGCTTCGATAAGCCCTAACTATGGACTTTTTTCATATTAAAAAATAATGATTATGCTGGCAAGATGCACCATAAATATTAAATATATGTAGGTACAATATAAATAGGTACATATATGCAATGAATTTTATATTGGCATAGATAAGTACAGATATTTTGATTCAATTTTAAAATGCTTTTAAAGGTAGGTACCTATTTTAAATTTAAGCAGAAAAATGGATCACAATAATACTCGAAAACTACTCATCGTATTATATCATGCAAAATATCATGATATCCTTCTATAGTACCTTCCGGTAAGCATATATATTGTATATCATGCATGACTAATAGGACATAATGCAGATTTATGTTTTGATATCTGTAAAGTGTACCTATTTTAAATAATTCTGGCTACGTTTTGCAAACCCAAATTAATTCCAAAATGTCCTTAAAATATTTATTCCAAGAGTCGACGAAAGACCAATTTGGAAAAGTCAATAAAAATTAAATAATAGCCAATTATCCTTTGTGCATGGCTCTGATAAAAGTTGAAACGCATAAAATTGACATTTATTTATTTAGCCTTCTATTAAGAAATTATCTTTATTCTTAAAAGACTCGATTCCTGATAGGCAAACTAAAATTAGAAATTAAGAATGTATTTCATGTATTTCATGTTATGAATATCCGATTACATGAAAAAATATTTAAATGTAGATTGAATTCACCTTTCACATGCAATTAATAATAAAATTATAATTTTAAAAGTCACGCAAAGATTTTTAAGTGGACTAGACAATCCTCCAATATCCTATCGTAAGACATATCGCATTGCTATTTCAACCTATGCAATTAGTAAATTATTTCATTCCAAGGACTAGACTAATTATATAAAATTCTTCTCCTTATAGTACAATATATATGTACATATACCTATTGACATTTGACATTCAATTTCAATCCTAATTGAGAAAGTTTTATTTAGTTCAAATCCTGTACTAATAGTATTTCTACTTCTAATTTTTCGAAGCGTAAAGCCATAAAAATGCTTATTTTTTATTCTGCATTTCTTTTAACATATTTTTGGGAATATTCTGAAACATCCGCCTTCGATTGCAAAACTTTAATAAAATGTGACTCGGACGAGAATATTTACGGAGATTTGCCAGGGTCAGATCTGGCATTAGTTCGGATTTCAAATTCTTTTGGAAATTCATCAAAATTCAGACTTGGTAAAAATGATTTTTTTAAAGATCCAGAAATCCCACAAAAACCTCATCAATTATTCACTTTAATATTCGGAAGATTCAAATTCATTCCATATTGTTCAATCCTGATTGCTCACGAAGAACGCCATATCTTGAATATTTTGATATTTGCAAAATTAATAAATCTGGAACGAGACCTCTTGATTTTAATCAGATCATCAGATCAATCCGATTTAATCCAGAACCGGGTTTACAAAAGTATCGGTGTTTTTAAATTCATCGTAAAAAATTCCCCAAGTTCATTAAAAAATTTAAAAATTCTAGAAAGACCTAAAATAACAAAATTAATATCAGGATCAAAAATCCATCTAGTTTCAAGTCGAACAACCTTCGCAATCCGAGAATTTCGGGATCGGATGGGAAGAATAAAAACCGAAGGGGCTTACCATGAAATATTATCTTCTTTAGCATCAAGATTCAATTTTAGTTGCAAACTTGGATTTGCCGCAAATAATGGCGAAGCTGGAATGAAGTTGAAAAATGGGACATGGACAGGTGGCGCTGGACAAATTTATCGAAGAGAAGTTGACATCCTAGCTGGCGTTTCATTCTCACCATTCCGGATTTCAATTACAGATCCGATAAATCATTTAATGAATTTGGAGCATGATTACCTAATTTTTGTTCCGGGGAATTCAATCCAATGGACCATAATTATCCGACCTTTTACTACCCCTGTTTGGCTTTTAATTTTAGCATCAATAGGTGGTTTAATTGGGGGAATATTTATCTTAAGGAAATTGAGCGTTAATTCAACTCATTTGAACCCATCAAAAGTAATTAGCTTAATATTTAAACCGATTGTTGAGCAATCAAACGACAACATCCGGAAATATCAACAATGGCATGTCCGATTTATATTTATTCTTTGGATATTTATCCTAATGATCCTGATAACATTATTTAAAGCTAAATTATATGGATTTCTGACAATCCTTGAACCAGGGGATGTTCCACGATCATTTAAAGATCTTGGAGAGCGGAATGATTATCAATTTAGTTTCAAATCTTATGGAGGTTGGGATATAAATATATTTGCAGAATCTCGACTAAAATATCTAAGAAATATTATTCATCGTGCGGAAATTGTACCATCTGATATTTGCGTACAAAAAGCTATTTTAAATCGAAATTATGCATGTATCGACTTCACAATTAGCATAAAATTTACTCTGGCTGTTAATTTTTCACTTCAAGCTTCAGATGAACTATTTTGGTCCAAAATCTTCATTTTTTCCGATGCTACAACATCAAGAATGATGATTACATTTCTATTTCCAAAATTCTCAAAATTTCGACCAATCTTCCATACTCTTATGAACCGGATCATAGCCTCGGGGTTATATAATCAAATGTTTTTATTTGATCATCGGATTAATATGATTAAAGGAAGTCGATGGTTAAGAAGAAGCGTTCAAGGAAGGTCAAATCCAAATAATACAAAAATAGTCAATTTGATTAAAGGAGCAAAACAGGAACTTCATCTTCAAAGTACTGGACAAAAACCTCTTAATTTATCTTCGCTTTTGGCTCCTATTCTAATCATTATTTTTGGGCTTTCTGCAAGCATTTTGGTTGGGATTTGCGAAAAAGTGACGAGGCATTCAAAAAAGCAGGCCTTGATGTGCCCAAAGCAAAATCGATAGGAAATAATATTAGTACCACTACCTACGTATAGTCATATGTATTGAATACCTATGTAAGTTTATTTTATGATATAAAAATATACAATAATATAGATATTCATGTATTGTACATATAATATTAAAATATATGGTAGGTAATCGTAAAACATTTATTGATATTTTTTTTATTGATACAGCTTTATTGATACAGCTAAAAAGTCCTTAATTTTAAGCAACCCTTTTATAATAATCAATGACATAATACCTACAAACAAAACAATATAAGTAATGGTATAGTACAATACTTTAATTTTAGAAATATAATTTTTTTGTAAGTTTTAAATTAAAGGATTAATTTGTATAATACCTACAAAAAATTAAATCTAAATTTAAAAGTCAGTAAATAGACAATATATACGATAATACAATATACGAAGATATAGAAGTTAACAATAATTATAATATTATATATTACAGATATAAATGTGTAATATATAGTATTATATTATACAATTTTTTTTCCTATTAATTTTTTCAAGGTTAAAGTGAATACAATAATAATCATTGAAACAATATGGAATAATGTTTATATTGTAATAGATCTAATCACCCTCTCAATATATTTGTATTAATTTTTATTCTTAAAAAAATGCAAATATTCAAATATATATTTGCCTTCTCGTTTATGTTAAAAAATGTCAATTGCTTCATTAATTTGGATTTCATTGGGAATCAAACCCTTGTTTTATTTTATATTTCATTCTGGGAATCCGGGAAGATTTCAGATTTAGAGGAAATTTTTGAAAAAATTGCAAAAACTCAATCCCTAATGATTTTGCAATCCACGGGGGGTGATCTATCCTTTTTATTTGAAGATGGAGGCAAAGTTCTTTTAAATAATAAAATCTATAACCCATATCGTCCAAAAAGTCCTTTTATAACCGTACATTTGGCTCTAAATCCTGTACTATTCGATCAAATGAACTGGTTCTATTTTGCCGGAAGTCCTCAAAGAATTTACAATCGAAATGTTAATTTTTACATAGGTATTAATTTATAAAGAAGAATATGATCCTGGAATTCTTTTACAAGAAATGCGGGTGGAGAGGAGATATTTGGATATGAAAATATTTTTCACGACCCTGGGTTTGGATCATATTTTCTATTATTGCTTTCTTTGTGATTATAAAAATTCTGGGAGTTTGATATCGATTAATAAACCGAATTTGGCAAAATTGACAGCAGTTGACAATTTTCATAAAAATGGACATGAATTTAAGGTGAGTAAAAAATGCCATTTGAGGAAAAAATCAAATGAATTTTATGTAAATTTTATATAGGTCGCTTGCATTACTACCTACCATTTGGGGTTAATCTATTTTCGAGCAAATTCTGGGATCAATATAAATTATATGCGATCTAATATGGAACTTCTCATGGGTCAGAATATATTTGAAAAATTAAATTTTTCATTGGGGCATCACTATTTTATTGGGTCTGTGGGGGATGGATATTC
The DNA here is from genome assembly GCA_036507255.1 of Megalothorax incertus. Lineage (NCBI taxonomy): Eukaryota > Metazoa > Arthropoda > Collembola > Neelipleona > Neelidae > Megalothorax > Megalothorax incertus. Next base: position 8,849 of record JAAZTK010001574.1, read on the forward strand.
AAATTTCCCATATATTGGATTTGAAATGGATAATTACAATTTTTATCACATGATGGCATACAAAACTCAACCATTATCTTTCTTATATTGTTTAAATTTATCCGAATTTGAAGGTCTAAATTTTGGCTCTTTAATTCGTCCTTTTGACGCCTGGATTTGGATATTTATTTCCCTCTCCATTCTGGGGATAATTGGAGCAAATAGGGGTCATAATTATTTTGGGATATTCTCGATTTTTCTTCGATTGGGGAAACCACCAAAATTCCATTTATTATTATTAATTTGGACTTTTTCTTCAATTATTTTGACATCACTTTATGAGTCTGTCGTCACATCTGACCTAACACTACCACGAGATCCAATTCGATTCCAAAATCTAAAGGAATTGTTGAACAATGGATATAGAATTGTTACAAACCCTGATATTAAATCAAGAGTGTATTTTTATCCGATAAAATCCCTCGGATTTGATATGGCAAATTTCGAGACCAGATATTTATTTATAACAAATCTTTCATATAAAACAAATTCTACACTTTTAATAAATAATAAATTAACCCAAATGATTGTGTCTTGGTGGATTGAGGATGGGCTATTTGTATTAAATTCAAACTGCAACCGATCCTGCACTTGTTATTCCATTAAAGAAATTAATGATATTTCAACAGATTCATTGGTCTCATTTTCAGGGTTATTTTCAACAGATTTTTTTAAAACTTACAAGGATTTCTTTGAGAGAGGAATTGTACAATTTCTCAATGGAATGGAATTTTTTGCTTTTAAATTTCTACAACAGAAAGATTTAATTAAAGACATTCTTGCCAATTCTGGGCCAAAGGTTTTGCAATTGAAAGATCAAGTATCCGTTTGTTTTATTTTATATTTGATCCTTATCGCCATTTGCTTTCTCGGATTTGTTCTGGAAAATTACTCAAAGATTAAAGCATATTGCATTTCATCGATAATTTTCATCGATAATTTTTTCCAATGTAAATATTTGTATTTTTTTTCATAATAACTTTTTTGTACATTTAATTAATTAAATCTTTTATATAGGGTGTTGGAATTATAATATACCTAATTGACCGGTTGACCGTTACAATATTATCCTACGTGTACATAAATCAAACATCCTAAATAGTAAATACAATACGCGATATCTGTATGTATAGCATAGAATTAAATTATGACTATCGTAAATTTAAGTATTGTAAATACATTGTACATATTACAATATTTAAGAACCAATTGACCCAGATATTATATATATATTAATATATATACATATATTATATTTAATGCTACTATAAATAGTATTATATTGTAATAGGTACCACAATATTAATGTCTTTAGTAATTTAATCCTACTTCAAGGTTGAAACCATTTTAAAGCTTAAACCTATGTTAAAATTAGTTAGTTTTGAAATATTGTGAAAATATTTTAAATGGAGGAATATTCTTCATCTAAAAAGGCAGGAAATATATTCTCCGCCTTCAAACCGGAAGTTGAAGGCTCCCTTCCCGAGAAATACCTACATTTAAAGGAAGAACTCGTAAATAAATATTCTTCAATCGTCAAAATTGAGTCCAGCTGGACACGATTGCTTCATTCTTTTGAGAAAGAACTTGAAGAGATCCAAAAACTTGGCCCTGAAATCATTCCTCAAATTAATTTTTTGGAAATTCGTGAAAATGGTCAATTTCCATCGGATTTTGCTGAAGTTGTTAGAAAAAGAGGTTGCCTTCTCATTAGAGGCGTCGTCGAAGTGGAGGAAGCTTTGAAATGGAAACAAGATATAAAGGATTATATTGCAAATCATCCTGGAAATATTGTAGGATTTCCAGGTATGATAAATTTTGAAGATAAATCAATTATAGATTTTTTTAAAATAATTTTTTAGACGATGATCCGCAAGTTTGGGAGTTATATTGGTCAAAAGTAGATACCAATTTTAAATGATTTTTTAAATTTTATTCCAAAATTATTGTTTTTGAGGCTCAAGTTGCTGCAAGATCACATCCGAATTTTGTGACAGCCTCAAGAGCTGCAAATCTACTTTGGTCTGCATCTTCAGAGACACCTATTGATCTTTCAACACCTTTGACATATTGTGATCGCCTGAGGATCCGAAATCCGGGAGATGTGTCGTTTTCATTGGGAGAACATATAGATGGCGGTTCTGTCGAGCGTATTTCCATTTTAAATATTTTATTAAATATGATTTCATTAAAACTTAATTATTAATAATCTAGGTTGGGAAGATCCAGAATATAGGAGATGTTACGAGAATATTTTAAAAGGTGATTGGGAGAAGCATGGTCCTTTTGATGCAACGCACCGGGTTTACGCCAAAATGGATCTATATAATTGTCCAGGTATAAAATGTATTTACATAAAATGTATTTACATAAAATGTATTTTAATATAAAATTTAAAAAAATTGATGAAATGAGCGCAATAAAATATGATTAATTTAAGGCGGATGTTCCATGTTTCGCACATTCCAAGGATGGTTATCCCTATCAAATGTGAAGCCAGGTGGCGGTACCCTTCGCTTATGCCCCCTTATTAAACATACTTCGGCTTATGTGATCCTACGGCCATTTTTAAAGGATATAATCCATTCCAGGTGCATATTTCAAGTCTTTTCCAAGTAAATTCTAAATAAATTCATATTATTGCTTTTTAGTGATATGGGTGGAGCGATTCCAGGCGTTCAGCAGCATATAAATCAAGAATTACATCCTCATATTCTTCAAGGGATGGTATCTGTACCGGAAGTCCAGCCTGGGGATGTTGTATTCTGGCATTGTGATATGGTCCATGCTGTTGAGAGCGAGAATAAGAGTGTAAATGATTCAAGTGTGCTATATATTCCGGCAACGCCACTCTGTGGCAAGAATGCGCATTATTTGGCAAGGCAGAAGGTGGCATTTCAGACTGGAAAGTAAGAGTTTCAAAATATGATAAGTTAATCCTAACTCCTAAGTAGTTTATGGGCTTTTAGTACCCCTCACCATTTGAAGATTAACTAAAATGAAATATTTATTAAAGTACACCACAAGATTTCCCAATGAATAATTGTGAAGCGGATTTCAAAGATCGAGCATGCCTTGATGACCTTACGGAATTGGGAAGGTGTGGCATGGGATTTAAAAAATTGGAATTGGATGTGGAGGGGAATATTGGAGTCATAAAAGCTAGAGAGGAATTTAATAAAATAATTTAAATGCTTATTGTAATGTAATGTAATACAATAAATGTAATAAAAATAAAATATTCAATGAATAAGATTTATAAATTATATTTTATATTTTGAAAAAAGGCAAAAATGGCTCAAATTTCGGCACTTTCAAACACTTTGATTTTATTCCTTAGATTTTCATCGCGTAGGTATTGTATTATAATATTAAGCCCCCGTTCAATAGCTATAAGACATTTATATTTTTTAAGGATTTCTGACAATTTCTTTAGAATACGACTGTCGTTTGCTTATCAATTAATAGATAATGTGTGGCCTAATTACTTATATAAATATTATTTGAATATTCCTTCAGACTCCGAAGATATAAATTTATTTCGATTTTTTGGGTGTTCAATAGCTATAAGACATTTTTGGAAAAATGATTTTAACTTTAATTATCCTAACTGAAATTGACATTTTTGCCATAAATTTATTTAATTATGTCTCGGGGAAGCTCTTGAGTGAATTTGAGCTTGGAAAAAATTTTATGGGAGTTAAAGGCAGGGGTTGACAGTTTAACACATAAAAAAAAAAGGGAAAGGGAAAAAAGGGAAACGTAGAAAATCCGAGGTCACAGTGAGGTCACGTGGCACAAGTACCTCAAAGTTGAGGTAATTAGAGCTCAAATAATAAGGAATTGTTCTACATTGACGAAAATGTTCACAAAAATTTATTCAAGGAAATTTCAGATCAAGGAATTAGCAAGCGCAAATTTAACACATAAAGGATGGGGAAATTTTGGCTTGCTTTTATTTTAAGTCTGTAATCTCTTCATTGATTTTTTTTGATATTTTCGTTAATGTAGAACAATTCCTTATTATTTAAACTTTAATAACGCCAACTTTGATATATTGTGTCACTTGACCCCACTGTGAGCTCGGATTTTCTACGTTACCCTGTAAGGCTGCATGTTAAATTTCCAACCCCTGCCAGAAAATCCCAGAAAATTTTTTCCAAGCTCAAATTCACTCAAGAGCTTCCCCGAGACATAATTAACTAAATGTATGGCAAAAATGTCAATTTTAGTTAGGATAATTAAAGTTAAAACCATTTTTCCAAAAATGTCTTATAGCTATTGAACACCCAATTTTCAAAAATTCTTTATAAGTCTCTTTTATATAAGATAAATAAAATAATTTCTTCTGTGAAATAAAGGTATAATTGATCCATTATATTAACATTAATTTCACAAAGATTCATTATCATTTATCTGAATTATAGATAAAAATATAAATGTCTTATAGCTTTTGAACGGGGGCTTATTTAGCTTACAATTCTAATACAAATATATAATATATAGTTATCAGAATCCTAGTAGGGTGTAATTAAAAAAAGTTTTAATTGGTAAAACTTTAACTAGTAATAAAAAAGTGCCCAAGGCCGCTTGGGAGGGTTCGTGGACGTATTTTGACTCGATATTTGAATTCAGGAGGTCAAATTA
>JAAZTK010001575.1:0-13532 GCA_036507255.1 Megalothorax incertus
CATGCACGACCATTGTGTGCGTACGTGAAACTATATAAATCTCATTGTAATTCTCTCCGTAAGAATGCAAATAGTTTCAATGTGTGTGTGAGTGTGTAAAAAGAAAAAAAGAAGAGTTATTTCAAAAGAGAAAGAAAAAAACCGGGAGCAGTAAAAAAAGAGAATTTGAACAGACTCATGGCCAATTATTGGAGCGCATTCTCCCGTTAATCCTCGAGCCTCTCTCTTCCTCTTCCAAGTCCCAAGGTGTCTATTCATTTCGACAACAATAAAATCTCCCCATAAATATAAATGAAACAAGTGGAGAGAACAGCCCGGGAGAAAGTTGTGGGGGGGAGCCGTAAAACATTTCAAAATTTACAGCAAGTGAAAGTAGACTTTCTTCGAGAGTGAAAGTGTGAAGGAAATAAATATTAAAATTGGAATAAATTGATAAGAGTAAATTGGGGAATGGCTAAAATTAAGATTATTAATAAAATGATGTGAATATTTCCAAAGGATGTATGAACTACTATGATTAAAGTATAAATAAATAATTTACTATTATGTATAAAATTGGAGCTTGGCTTTCAATATGTTTAGCATATAAATTGCCAGTCTGGGTGGGGTATTTTATCAATTTTTATGCACATCATAATTCTTGGAGAACCCTTTTCATGAGCACTAGGGCCACCACCACCTTTCCAAAGGCTAGGTAATCTAATATTGCTTCATATCGGCCGGGGTGCCAATAACTTTCTTCTCATCTGGAATGCTTACTACCTACCTACCTATGTTGAATTGAATGGAAACTCGAAGAGCAATATGTTATCATAACCATACGTGGTAATATCTAAAAAGGAGGATTGAATAGAATGTATGAACACATTACGGGGGAGGGGGAATATGGCATTGAACGGGTAAAAGCCAGGTTGGGGAATAATAAACGGGGATGTGGGCAAAAACCAATAAATGGTAATTCCCAAAAGGGATCGGCCTCCTTTATCTCGCACCAGGAAAAAAGGGGTAAAAATGAGGATTTTTTAAAAATATATATATTGCAAAATTACCAAAATTTAATTTAAAAAAAAATTTTTTAGTTTAAAATCCATAATTTTAAAAATTATTTAATTTTAAAATAATTTTTATATTATAAATTTATAATTAATTTAATTTTTTTTAAATTTTTAGCGAGCTTAACATCTTGGATAACACTTTCTCCGATTATTAGAGCCCCCCCCCCCCTCATATTTCCCTTAATGCCCGTTCTCGCCCTGTAACTACTTGGATGCATATTATTGAAAAAGTGATTCACTGTTATGTTCTCGGGAAAAGGGAACATTTTAAATGGGCCATTCCATCCTAACTAGTACTACTACTACTACTACTACTACTACGAGTATTAGTAAGTACTAGTAGGCTTTCATCTGAGGAGAAAGTCTAAAGTCCTTAAGCTAATAGCAATAAGGATGAGGGCATTAAATCGATCAGAAAATTACTTTTCCCTCACCCTTTCACCCCAAGGCCAGTAAATACCCCCTCCTCCGAGAGTTATGCCAATTCACATCTATTTAAAGGGAAAAAGAATTATTTCTCTCCAAATAAAGATATCCTATTTCAGCAGAGTGAAATCTCAGAATAGTCTCTAAATCGAGGCTGATCAAATAATGAATCTCCAATTTCATCAATTATTAATACATGTCTAGACAGGATGTCTATAAATCTGGTAGTTTATTCTCTAGAATTTTGGAATTAATCGTAAATGGAGAACTTTCTAATACGACTTTCTCTGATCCTGATCCCGGAATTCTTGAAAAATATAAATCTAAAATAGCCGGAAGAATAACTTGAATTGGGTAAGTTGATTTTAAAGGATTCACCTTTAAACTCCCGCCTCTAAAACATTGCTCTGACTGGAAGATTCACTCTGAATGGAAGATTTCTTAAAGTTCCGTGGAGGATCCCGGAATAAGCTTATAAATAATACCCAGATATAATTCACCGAAAGGGGAAATGTTTATTCTTCATTTCCGAAGAAATCCGGCTATGATTTGCATTCCTACTACGGTTCACCGAGCTCTCCCAAAATAAGAGAATCATATGATGATGGATTACCTTTTATTTATCTGAGGAAATCAAATATTTTGAAAAATGGAGCCTATTTCTATTTTTACTACTCCTTTGCATAAGAGTAAAAGTAAGGGGGATGACCCCATGTAAAAAGAAACGCAAAAAGCGGCCCGGAATTAAATGTGATTATTTCGCAAAACTCGAACGGAAGCCCCCTGTGAAATTTATTGGATGGAAATATTCCTTCTCCTTTTGGATATTTCATAAGGATCCTACATTATACTTAACTCTATAATAATACGATAATATAAGGAGATCAATATTTGAAAAAGCTTTTTGCTCCGCTCTTTTATTAATGTCGGCACTTTCTACTCTGTCCGGTGGACTCATAATTCAAGTCAAAGGCGATCAGGAGATGGGGAAATGAGTCCTTTGCTGAACGAATTTCTGAGCAAGATTTTACTAAACTTTGAAATTTAAGGATCCTAAGAATAAGAGGGCACTCCTCCAAAGGAAGGGAAATGTCAAGGGATATCTCAAAGCATAAGTATGTATATTAATCTTAATGGGGACTAATGATCTCAAAATTTAATTCTAATTCATCCAAACTTCGCTAATGACTGAGCGATGAGCGGAGGATGAGCGTATTGTCGACTTCTTAGGATTAAAGGATAATAAACTTGATATAATAAGATTCAACATCCTCAAATTAATCCAGAATTAATGAAAGAGCCAAATTGCTCTCGAAATATTAAAAGTATACACAATAAGCTTGAATAAAATTTGGATTTTTAAAATGCTTCATGAATAGGTTTTTTAATTAGCATAAATGAAAAGTAAAATCTTTTTATCCTTGAACTTGGAATAAAATAGCCGTTAGGAAACTGCCTATGTACTAATTTAAATTTTAGGTAGGTTCCTACCTTTAGCTATCATACGCATTTACAACTATAATAACTTAATAAGGAAGGATTATTAAAGAGTTTTTTCAATGCTATTTTTAATGAGTTCCTTATCAGAGCATGCTGCTAATCGTGGATTTCTTAAAAATAAAGATCTCAAAATTAATTTTAATTCCAAAAGCATATCCTGGATTCCTGATTTCTGTCCACTCTACCCCCTCTATTCTAAAATCCTAAGTAGGTACAATTTAGAATTCTTAGGAAGTAAGATCTAATAGGGCAATAATTGGTCCTAGTGTACACCTTCTGCCCAAAGTAAATCATACATCTACGATATAGGTACCTTATCTATAATTAGAATTAATACTCGTATTTCTAGCTGGAAATGGTCATACAAAAGTCTTCAAATTCAATCATTCTTCTACGAATCTCTGGCCGTTGAACAAAGGTCGTTAATTATAATTTCAAATCAATGTTAATCAAATTATTATTGGTTCTTGTGCTGGGACTCGTAGCCTCTACGAAGGACACTTTTGTGGTTTCAATTCGGAGTGATCTCTCTCTCCAACCGGATAATCAATCCAGAGTAGGTATTAAGTTTATTCCGAATTTAGGAGTAAATTAAAATTGATTGTTAATTAATTGCGAAATATGGAATTGCAGGTAAAGCGTCTCTCGCCTTTTGACGACACGGGTCCATTTTGTAAACCATATCATATTCATTCATTTTAATTAGAATTTTGGATTGATTTTGAATTTTAAGCACTTGGAAGAGGAGGAGGAGGAGGCTTGGACCGATTCTATTACTGCGGGAGAGTCGGGAGAAATGATTGCAAATCCCTTTGTTTCATTAGGGGATATCCGAACACCTCCTGCTCCTCTGGATCATGTTATTGCACCTATTGAAATTCATTACAAAAACTGACAATAAAATCAAAAGAATTTAATTTTGAACCCATATTTCATACTTCTCCAACTGATATTTCAAAATGGAGCAATGTGCGTATTTTTCGCGGATATGGGGCAATCAAATAAAAGGTAATGCTCGAAATTGTGCAAAGTTCTTTGCAATAATACTTATATTCACTCCATATAGTCCCTAATAAAAGTTTTGGCCGATTATTATCAATTTATAAGGGCCGATTCGGATCTAGAGTACTCATAGTCTTGAACAGCCCCTTTTGCATAAGATCTTACATAATTTAACGAAAAGCTTCTTTTGAAAAAAAAGTAGGGCTATGAATAAATAGAAAGAGATGAGCATTTTGCACAATCCTTCGATTATTTAGGAAATGACCCAACCATTATTTTTAGCTACACTTACTGATATCTGGAACAGATCAGCCTATCGTATTTCATTAACGAGGTGAGGAAATCATGAAAGTTTGTTCTGAACTTTAATTAAAATCTCTTTCACTTGAATTCACTCCCGGAGGATTTTTCCATCTGATCAAAGGAACTTGCACTGAATATCTTTTTACTCTACAGCAAAACTTTACAGAGTTAGGACCATGCGTGTCTAATATAGGAGTATGTATTATATAGGGAGAAAAACCTAATAATGATCTTGCATGAATGAGTTTTTTCATCCCAAAAGTTTCAACTTTTTAATACTTATTTAATTAATTAGCGGAACTGTACAAACTGGAAAGATAACCTAAAATGACTATGTGTAGTACATATTAGTTGAAAGTTTCATATGTTAGAAGCCTTGGGCTCATGTAAAAATATAGGGCCTAAAAAAAAGAAAAGTCTTCAAGATTTGGGTCTCTGATTCCTCTCAGAAGCAGTCACCTGCTGGATACAAATGGGGGTATAAGGGGTGTCAATAAATCATCCAGAATAAATCAGACTTGGCCTTTGTTTCAAATCGGATTTTGCAATTGAATTGTTCAGAGTAAAAATATCCAACTGTATATTGTAATCCGAGTTAACATAGGGGAATTGAAGGATATATTATTTAAGGAGGCTGAATAAATTTGGGGGCGCATAATTCTCCAGGAATTGCTCCATAAAATTATTCAAGTGCAATTTATGGACAATCCCTGGGAATAATCCAAGCAAAAGATTGATTTTTCGTATCGGTTTGTTCCACCCTATTATCTCTGTGTATTTATTTACTTTTGGTTGGGGAACTTACATAATATTGATATGAATATAAAATAAATAACTAAATAAATGAGATTAGCCATCCCTGATTCCCTATACGGATATATGCACATTGCATTATTCACCCTAAAATATCTATCAGCCTATTATAGTACGTATAATATTCGTAATATATCGAAAAACACGTTGAATTTAAGTAGGGGATGCACAATATTCCGGCAGATCTAACATTAATCCCCATCCAGAACTAATCCTATCAAAATAAAAGCTACTCTTCCGAATAACCTAATTCCACTATTTTTATATCGCTTTAATTAATAAGTATTCAATTGGCTAAAGCATCATAGAGCTTAATTATAAAAAATCAAGATTTATTACTATTAGACCAAATTGGTTCAAAGAATTATTTCTATTTCAAATATAAATACAGACTTTAAAATTACTTTAAAGAAATTGAAAATTCAATATAAAAAATATATTAAATCCAAACACAAAAGAAATCTCTAAAAATTACTCCAAAATATTTAAAAACAGAGTTCATAATACAATCATACTCTTCGGATTCATAACGCATGTATTTTGTATTTATATAAGCCGATTTTTATCAAAATATAATTTAGGATCTCCCAAATCATCCTCCTCCTCGTCATTTGGAAATAGACCCCTGTGAGACTTTTTAGGCGCCCCAGGAGGACCTTGGTCGCTTTTTTTAAGCGGGGTAACCGGTCCCAGATTAACATCTGGATTCTTTTGCTTCCAGATTTGCATGACCCAATGATTGTAATCATCGGATTTATGGACTAGATGCCTTAAAGGTGTTCCGCATCTTCGGGATTTTTGAAGATAATAAGATATAAAATCAAGGTGCCTTCCAGGTACATTTTTCCTCAAAAGTTTTAGAACAAGATCCGAATCTTTGAGGCAATAGGATGCAAGGGAAGCCCTTGAAGCCGAGCTCAAGTTCTGCATTTTAAATATGCTCTTGTAAGGTACATCCTCTTTCCCATCCCCCAACAATCTCCGAGAGAGTGCCTCCAAACTAAGGCCATTTGACACTATACTGTGTCGCCGATAAAGTTGGAATGTGTCCATTATTATTCGCCCATGAACCTTGACCTCTGATGTAAAATAATGTGCAGTTCGCTTGGGAGAATCTCCAAATTTCTTAATAGTTGTGGGATGTGTTAAAACACGACCCAGGAATCTGATTTCAAAAATCATATTGAACTTTGACCTTTGCCAAAAAATACGGTACTTACGGAAAGTCCTCTATCCCTAAAACTTGTGCCCTTTTAATGAGGAGAGGTAGGTCAAAGTTAATAATATTATGTCCAGTTAGGATATCCGGATCGCAAGAAATGAGGAAATGCCTCCAAGCTTTGAAGAGGCTCACTTCATCTTGGAACCAAATTATTTGACCCGTAGGAATAGGGTCACAGGAGCCCAGGGCGAACACAACTCGGGCAAAAGGCTCATCTTTAAATAGCAAAAGTTCCAAAATTATAATGACCCATTAAAATACCAGATACCTACCACTAGGATAGTCGCAAATTATGGAAGAAATCTGGAGAACGCGATCTTGACCATAATTTAGCTGATAATTAGGTGGGCGGACCATTGCTTCAATGTCAAAGGAAAGTACTCGGAGTGGAGGGACTTTGTCTATTTCCGGCATGATTTTAATATCATCTGGGGACTCGACTTTAATCTCAATTTGGCAGTGAGTGAAGCCTGAAAAAAAATCCAATTTATTCATCTAAATTCAAATTTAATTGAATTAATAATATACCCTTATCACAGCTCTGTTCTGGAAGTACAGTGTATTTTCCAGGATTTATTTGAATCCAGGAGCATCCTTTAAGGTTCTTTGTGATAGCGAATCTTATACTATTGCTGGAAAAATAAATAATTTATAAATATTTCTAGATATTTAAAAAGCTAAACAAATTACCAAAAATGCGCTTCGTACACATCATAAATACATTGGGAATTCTCCCCCGGAGGATAAGAAATTCTCCCTTCATTAAGCACTTGTGCCGCAATCCAAATATATCTGGAATTAAGTACGAAATATTTTAGAATTTAAGGATTTTGGGCAATTAATTATCTTTGTAAATTTTGTACTTGGGAAATGCACATGAAATTTTGAAAAAGTGATTCGAATCTGGTCGAGGGATTAGACTTGGCTCCAGAATATCATATACATTGACCTCCTCCTTCTCCAGGACCCGTTCCACTTGAATCACGGGGTCAATTGAATGATAAGCCCTCCCACCCTCACTAATATCCCGGAGGATCTCTCGATGGACCGTTCTTCTGAGGATATCCTCAAAATGCCTTAATTGAACATCTGACTCGAATGATATTGAGGTGGACACAAAGAAATGTGGAGTGAAATTATGAACTTGGAGGCAAACTGACGCTCCATTCTCCGTAAGGCCGAATATCCGAATTAAAGGTTTGCATATATTTGTAGTATCATTTCCGGAGGTGACTGAAGACTCAATGTCCAGGACCATGCATTTAAAGGGCTCATGTTCCTCAAGATCTGTAATTACATTTTGTGGATCCCTTCTCCACCCTAAACAAATTTAACTTGAAAGTTAATTTTTTTTATATGTAAATACACTACCTTCAAGATATGACTCCAATTCAGAGTGCCATTCTTTAGGGATTTTGAGGTCAAGTGGCGGATCAACATCAAATTCCTCTTCCGAAGTATCCGATTCGGTCGCATTTCTCGATATAAAATTTGAAATCATATTTTTAAAGTTTTTTTTTAAAAAAATTGATATAAAAATGATTTTTATTTTAAATATATTTGCATGATTTAATAAAAATTTAATGACTAGGCAAGTTTTTAATTGGCATATTTCACTGGGCTTGATTAAAAGCTACAAAATAAATAAAACCCTTCAAAGTTCATGCAAAACAATCGACAGTTTCTCTTTGAATTTCGTGACTATTTTTTTCAGAAATCTCAAACAACCCCAAATACATTTTTGGGAATTTTGGGGCGTTTTAGCCAATTTTTGGGAATTCTTTAAACATCTCGAATGACGTACTATTTGTGGTTAATTGATACCTGTAATTTATTAGTATTCAAAATGGGATACATATTGGGATATAAGGAATTCCTCAAAATAAAGTACAGTAATGATTAAAATAATATCACTGAAAGCTGTCACAAAAATTTCTGGAACACTAATTTCCATCTCCAGTGACCAAACTAACCTGATCAAGCAAATAAAAATATAAATTAACGCGTGTAAACACATTACGGATACAAATGACAGCAAGACAAAGTCAACGGCGTCAATTTGTGGTCATTTTTGCGTCAATTTTAATCCAATATAAAAGGGGGTTTTAGTCTTTTAGAACTTTCGTCTTTCTATCATTTCCAAAAAATAATAAAAAATGAAGTTCCTTTTTGTCCTCGCTCTCGTGGCCCTTGTCCAAGCTCAAATACCCACCTCGGACATCCCTATTGAGGACCCCACGAGCCCATCAACGGACGCCAGCTCTAGCCAAGATCCAACAACTCCTGATGTAACCACACCAGAGGTGACTTCTGAGTCTCCATCTAGTACCTCCTCTGAGGCATCGTCTAGTCAAGACCCTACCACGCCTGAGGTGACAACGCCAGAGATTTCTAGCACTGAAGACCCTACCACACCAGAGGTGACAACGCCAGAAGTCTCTAGCACTGAAGAGCCAACTTCAACTGACGCTTCCACTTCTGTCGAAACTACCACCTCGGAAGCACCAACAACAACTCAAAGTACCACCACCAGGGCTACAACGACGACAACAAGGGCTACCACCACATCTCGAGCTACAACATCCACAACTACAGAAACAACAACAACACAGGAACCTGTATGAATAATAATATTTTTTAAATAAAAAATTAATCCTAAATATTATTTATTCGATAAAGAATTGCATCCAGAGAGGTCAGAAATGCGACCCCAAGAATCAAACCGACTCCGAAGAGGCCGAGGTCAAGTGCTGTCACGGTATGCCATCAAATTATTAGGATTTTGTATTTTTAATTGGGTATTTTTAATTAAACTTAATTAAAACCTTATTTGAAGGCCATTATTGCAAGAGAATCCCCGGATCCTTCTTCCCATTCCCCAGACCAGCCCGCTATGAGTGCGCTCCCAAAAATTAAACCCAAAATTGGAAACAAAAATTAAACATCATTTTGGAATTTCTTTTTTAATTGACCTCTGATATATCTGATATATCTGATATCCTTTCTAATTTTATTAATTAATAATTAAAAGTTTCTTTTCAATTCTAAATAAAAGCTATTACAAATCTACGATATATCTATCCAAATAAATTCTAAACTCTCTCCAACTCATTTACTATATGATTTTTGAGATATTTGGAATTGACCATAAATTAAAACTGTACTTATTTGTCCCTCATTAGAGTTACATTACATTGAATTGAGGCAAATTGCCAACTATCCGCATGTTAATGAATCATTATGAAAGTAGATTTTACTCGGCGCAAATGGAGATTTCCCGAATAATTTAAAATAATCAAATTCAATGAAATAATTAATTTTATTATCATCCACTGTACCCAATCCAAGTATTTTAAATACAAACATGTATTCTACAAATCTATATATTAGAGCTACGACGCGAAAACATAGAATTTAGACTCACTATCAGAGTGCATTTATACTCAGGAGTCAGGATCAATCTTTATTAGCTATAAATTACTTATTTGAGTTATTAGGATTATAGTATAATACATATTAACTGATAATTCATTCGAGTAACGGAACAATAATCAATACTAATCGTAAGCTTTGATAATTTATTAATCATTCATTTATTAATATTATAATAATTTATTATAGATTGAGCCGAATAACAGTCTATTTCTAGAATTACAATTAGTTATTTTAATTGATAAGTTATAACAATAGATCGTCTATAAATAGATTCAAAGCTTGATAAACTAATACAATATCTAATAGAGAGTAATCAGCCTATTGTCATTTGTCATCCAGGACAAATCTTCTTTCTTAAATATAAAAATATCATCATAAACGAGATTCCGAGCTCTTGAGGTCATGACCTTTACAATTATAATATATGTATTGTATTATATCTCCAGTTCTGTTTGGCAATCAATTCCTTCGTTTATTATGTCAATTATTTTAAGGCTTAAGAGCACTTCCGGGATATGACGGCATAAATACATTTGGAAAGGAAATAATTAATAAATTAAATCTCAAGGTTAAAAGAGGTCTCGAGATTATAACGGGGCAATTAACATTTTGGCTAAAGAGCCAATGCAAAGGTTAACTTCCTTTGGAGGTGGAGGGAGTGGAGGAATTGATTGAGGTCACGGCATGATAAATCTCATCCAGATGAGGGTCACCAACTTCCGGAAACTCGGATTTGTGGTAATGATAGAGCCTCTCCACGTAATCAATACATGTTCCATTCGACCCTTTGGCCTTCACAACCTAAAATAGAAAAAAAGACAATTATTTTTATGGGTTATTTTACCCGAGAGCTCGTAGGGTTAGCTATAAAATTTGCACAATGCAATTTATGACTTTTATGGCGTCATTTTATAGCTTGGAAATTTAATATTCTTTCTGCAAAGTTCTACTATCGTAAATTAGCTATCCTTAGCTAGTAAATAGTACATATAGCTTAAAAGGATGGATTTAAATTTTAATTTAAAACTGACCTGCTTTGCAATTATTTCCGTCGGATCATCCCCCAGCCAGAATTTATTCCCAGGCTCTGCGACATACATGATCACAGGTCGAGCATTCTTCGGAGGTGGGGATGTCAGGGCGAGGGATGGGTCAAGGGAGTCCAAGAAGCTGGAATTGGAACTATCCGAATCTTCGAGTGAGTCTGAACTCTCTCCAGAATCCTCAATATCTTCCTCCACCTCCGGGTAAAAGTATGACACAAGGCAAGAGTAACCTCCAAAATTCATTTCCCTCTCATTGAGGTAATCCAGGGAATCCTCAATCGTCTCCTGGCATATCCTAAGAGCAACTCCATGCACTTCTCCCTGTAAAAATTAACGATAAATATAGATTTTTATATAAACTTCATTGGATCTAATACATAGGAATTGCCCCAACATTTATGGATTTCTCGGATTTTAGAAACCGGATTCTAACCCCGTTTTAACAGGCGCAGTAGGCGGAGGTTTGCGTCAGACTTCCCTATATGTCTAGACTAGCAAATTCCTAATGTTCCTATATATCCCCATTGATTCCAGACTGGAGAAATCTCCAGAAACAGAATCCCGATTCCGAAAAAAATCCTTATTTGAATCCTATGCTAATTCTTTGACATGTATAGATCTACGACCCGATGCCCTTGAAAAGTTTCATCCAAATTCCTGTATTTTTCCGTAAACTTGTGCATTTCACATACCTGTTCATCCGGAATTAGTGTCGCAACACGACCAATGTTATTTGAGCAGCCACGATGGACCGTATTCCCTTGATAGAATCTTCTTGAGAAGCCCTTGACATGACCCTTCATTTTTTTGTCCCACCTGGAAAGGTTTGAATTTAGAATCTGTCCCATGATCCCATCAACTGACTGATCAAAAGCCGGAACTTACTTGAACCCAGGCCGCCAGCAAAGGGATCCATATCCAAACACCCAAATCTCGTCCATTTCACAAATTCACTCTCGAATAACTCGGAAGAAGAAAGTGGCAGTGTTAACTTAATAATACACTAATTGCTATCTCATTGGCACTGCCAAATAGTATATGAATTGATAGCCAGGACACTGGTTTCTCTCAAAGTATTAGGTTGAGGAGGAAAGAGTCGAGTCGGAGGAGTGAGGGAGCTCTCCGTGGCCAGTCGACTATTTATATACTTGGAGCAGACGTAGACCCGTTAATGCTAATGCTAGATATCCATATAATACCTAGTAAAGGAATGGGGATTTAACATTGGGGGAATTTGGAAAGCTTGCGGAGGAGAGCTGCTGATGCAATGTGCTCTCACTCTTTCAGGTCTTCCTCTTACCTCCGATCCACACACAGCTATCAATTATTGAGGAATTTGCCCAAAAGGTAAATCAGAGGAAGCTAATGAAATTAAATAGAAAGATAAGCTCTTTATATAGGCCATACATTTGTTTTTATATTAAGAAGGCTAATTAAGAGCTCTAGCACACATTCAGATCTGCATTAATCTGGTTATTTCCAGTTTCAGAACAAAGACCCCTAATTGTGATGCTCATTAATGAGGATCTCGACATTTTATATTATGAATCCGAATATTTAGGACTCTTATCTGTTATTCCCTAATGAATAATGATGGAAAGCTCCACAACAAAGATTCTTAAATAATTTGCGATGGCCAAACACAAACAACGCATTCAAATATAGAATTCCACTGAGAATTATGTTGTTTACTATCAATGAAATAACAAATTCATAGGTAATTTATTTAATTATATTCAGACTAGGAATTGATAAACAATAATCATTTCATTATTCAATCAGAAATTGTTATTTTAAATTTCTAAAATACGCAAATGGAGTTTTAAATCTGTAATTTCGACCCAGTTTGAGACGGAGTTTGTTGTTGTTTTCATCACAAATTAGCACTATTGGAGAGTTGCCAAAAATTCGAGTCGAATCTTTAATACAGTAGATTCCTATACAAAGTAAATTGATTCATATTGAACCAATGCAATAGTTACATAAGTATTTAAATCTATAAATCGGATGCATCACTTCATTAATAAATTTGATGCACATAAAAATGGCAATTAAGGATAAGTGATCTCAGAAGCTTTGTACGTGATATTTCAATATTAAAAATGTAAATCGCACTAGAGTCTTATGAAGTTATGATTAACCCGTTAATAACGTCGTTATCCTCTGGAGACGCCAGTTTCAAATTACCCAAGTCGCAAATTTAATATTTATGCATTTTGCAATCAGAGCCCTTCATTGTCCAGACAGTTCAACATACTGATGAATTGTAGGTTGACATTTGGAGTCCAATTTATTCCTATGAGGAAAATATCCGTGTAAAATGATCTCTAGCAGATTTATGACCATTGTCTTTTGTACTTACAACTTAAACTAATCATAGAGTACATATTAACATCCGGTCTGGCATTTAGGGCTTGGGTCCACGACTTGAGGGAATGCTCTTTTTACAATATACAATATGGAATATGGATGTGCGTTATCGCTCAATAGTTGATATATCAAATTATCAATAAATTACTATTTAAAATTTAAATGCCATTCCCACACTCATTCACAGTCATCCTCAGTTAGATATTTATACAATTCTATGAATCCTGTTTGAATTACTGCTAAACTAGCTTATTAATCATATTTATGATTTATGATTTATTTCTTTTATGTCAAATGATACAGTATATAATACCTCAGTTTTAGAAACTGTTTTACAATCAATGACAGCGAACAAACAAA
>JAAZTK010001576.1:0-13532 GCA_036507255.1 Megalothorax incertus
CCTCATCCCTGAAATGTATATTAGTGGAGTCACTTGGATTAATGCATTTTTCTTTACTACAATGGTCATGTCATTTATCGTCAATACAAAATTTTGGACGACAGTTCTCAAGTGAAATTTTGAGTATTTTTGGAATAAAATGAAATCTTTTATATTTAATGTATATATAGGGAGAATAATGATTTAAAGATGGATTCCAGGAGCATACAAAAGCATTACAGATGCCTCCAATTCCTCCTTGCCCATTTCAATCGATCGATGAGTGGGTTTATGGGGTATACTGATCAATATTAATTTTTATTAAATGTGATTCGAGTATTTTAATCAATTTTTAATGCAGGAGCCACAAGATCTGTCTAATCATCTTTACCATATCCTGCTTATTTGGAACAATGCGATTTTATAATGTCTTGAACGTTTTTGCATATCTATTTCTCCCACTTACTGCGGTGGCTTGCATTGGTTTCATTCAATTACAATAATTATTACCCTACAATAAGTCGATTATTAAAGGTATATTTTGTGAACATAGGATATACTGGATTTGTATTCTCTTTCTGGGGGTATTTGTGGTGTGCAGCTACAGATACTTTGAGAGTGCTTAAAGTATGTTTAATGGAATTTAGGATTAGTATAATACTATTACATTAATAAAATTTTAATCCAGAACAGGGCAAAAGAAGATGGAGATCAGGAATTTTTTATGTATCTCAGGTCTTGTAAGCCACTCTCCGTCAACTATGAAAGCTTCTACCCGTTCCGGCGATTGACTTTTGTAACTTTTTTAGAGTTTTGCGTTTGCCAAACTGTGTCCCTTCTTATCGCATTTTAAAGAAACTGTTAATGAAAAAAGAAATCATTCATGAATCATTATATTTATCAATATCATTCATATTCATGTTTTAATTCAATTTACTTCGTACGAATGCGTATACCCCAAGATTTAATTTAAGATACGGATATATCTCATGAAGTTATGATGAATAAAAAATATTATCTAAATAAAAATTCCCTATGCTCCTAGAATTTCTTCTGCCAATATACTTATTCATCTCCCTCCCCTCGTTACCTCATATGATACGGTGAACTTTCAGTGACGCCAGCAAATAGAATAGGTAGGTAGTAGTTAATTGAATCATTTAATCATGATTTGCATAAAGTTCGAATGCCCGGAAAAACAACTATTGGAGATTTCCACGATTCTTTGAACACTTTGCCAATTTGTAGATTTTGGGGAAATAAAGTCCAAGAATTCCATACGGTTCTGGAATCTGTTTATCTAACCGATTAAAGTTCAAGTGCGATTTTGCGCTAGGTCCAATATATGTTACATTTTTGAACCCTTCTTTTAATTGATACGAACAAATTATGCAAATTCGCAGTTGGCCATTCATAGATTACCTATTGTTTGATTGATTAATTAGGTAATTAATTGCCTTTTTATATAAACCCCTTTTAATTACTGATAGCCGATAGGAAAACACCGATATATAATCAATCATGCACATTGAGATAAATTTTGATACGCAGAACTTATGGGGTGCCGAGATTTAATTATAAAATCAGATGTAAAAATATTGATCCAATGATATTCGCTTCTCAGAACAAGTACTTAAAATTAATATATAAAAGCAAATGGAAATCTGCAAGAGTAAATCAATCAAATCTATTCATTTGATTTGCCACATCAAAATATATCAAAATGTATTCACGTTTAACAAAAATCTCACTCCTCCTCCTAATAGGAGTGGCTCAGATTGCCCAAAGTAAACCCTCAAACCACAAGAATTTAAAGGAAGAAAGACAGGAAGTATACCTTGATCGGGGAGAGACTTATCTATTTGGATGGCAAGTGGACCATGAAAAGGAAGAGATCATATTTGATGTCACCGTCAAAACAACCGGGTTTGTAGGACTTGGGCTTAATACAGTTGGATTTATGAGGAACGCTGACATTGTAATTGGTGGGGATTCGAGATTCTGGAGAGGTTTATAAAAAAGACTACCACGGAATTGGAAATGAATTTCCAATCGAGGATGCAAATGATGACTGGGAGCTGTTGGATGCTAAAGAAGAACATGGACATACTTTCCTCAAATTCAAGAGGCCATTTGAGACATGCGATGAGGAGGATGTCAGCATAAAGGTTCGATTTTAAATTTTTAATCAAACTTTTCAAATTTATATTTTCTTGGCAAATTGCAGAGCGACCTAATCCATATCATATGGTCTTATGGTGAGACTGATGAAATTAAACACCACGGTACTACAAATAGAGGGTCTATGCAATTCAATCTACTTGATCCTCCAGGCCTGGAAATTGATTTAGAACAATTTCCCAAATGGTCCATCCCTCAAAAGTTTGATATGCCTAAAAAAGATACATCTTATCATTGCACTTTCCATAAATCTGATGACTTTGGAGGAAAGAAGCATTTTATCGGGGTACATATTATAAATTTAAGCAATTAGAAATATTTTTCAAGTCAATTTCACTCAACTCTAGACTAAAACAATCCTCAATGATGAGAATGCCATAAAACACGTACATCATTTCAATGTATTCCTATGCCGAGGTGAAGGACATGAACAAGCCCTAGATCCCCTTATTGGAACAGACGGTTTTGATTGCGAAGAACAGGATATGCAAATACTCCGAGCTACATATTGTCTAGATCTTCTCTATCTTTGGGCAACCGGTGGTAAAGATGTTATAATTCCAGAGCATGTTGGAGTACCAATTGGAGATAAAAGCGCACATGAATATATTGTGGTTGAAACGCATTACGACAACCCTGATGAGAATGAAGATGTGAGCGTGGATTGGTCATTTGAGCTATTTTATCAAGAGCCAACCCGGAAATATGATGGAGGAATCCTTGTAAATCAATTCCTGAATCAACCATCTCATATTGTACCACCCCATGTGAAAGAGTATACTCTAGCAGCTCATTGCTCAAGTGAATGCACTGCATCAACACTCCCACCTGAAGGAATAAATGTTATCGTTGCCGGATTCCATGCTCATCTTCTCGGAGTAAAAATCAAGGCTAGGCATTTCCGGAATGGTGTTGAACTACCCTGGCTTTTGAGCGATGACAACTTTGATTTTAATTATCAACAAGCTCGGATGCTTCGACATGAAATTAAAATCCTTCCAGGCGACCATCTGACAGTTGAATGCACATATAATTCTGATAGGGATGGTGGTACAATTTATGGGATTAGTACAAAGGTAAATTCCGCTGAGATTCTCAATGCTATCTTTAGATAAAAACCTTTAATTTTTCTTAGGACGAGATGTGTTTAACCCTGATGCTCGTATACCCTCAAACTGGGCTGAGGTATTGTTCCAGTCAATTGGCAAATCCAGAAATTATTTACGAAGAATTTGGCATCGAGTCGCTAGACATGTAAGATATACATCTTATTTTAAATTCAACTCGGATTTAAACCTTACATATTAATTATTATATTATGCAATTCCAGGACTGGACTTTACAGATACGACCCACTTATAACAGCTCCTCCACATCTAGCTGGTAGACGGTACAAGGAGGTCATCAACAGTGATCCGACTCTCTGGACTGATGACCTGAAACAAAAGCTCGAACAGACTCTTAGGTATAACGAGCATGACCATTCTTGCTATTATACAAACTCTACCGGGAACTACCCAACGTGGATGAAGGCTAAATACCCGGAGTTTGTGGAGGAATATGCACCTCCTCAACCAGATAATTGCCGCGCTGCGAGCCCAAAAATATTCCCAACAATGAGTCTAATCCTAGGACTCCTTTTATGCAAAATGGGATTTGCATGAGCTCCAAGCTCCTTCTCTTCATAATCTAAGATTCTCATTATTTTTTACTACTTATTGAATGTAATTAAATAATAATTGTTATTTTGAAACTTACAAACTGGTCAATTTTTAAGACGCTTTGTTGAATAAACGAGAGTATCATATTGCCCATTATATCAAAGCCATAAACCCTGCCTTTTTGGGTGCTATTTCAAATTCCGGTGTTCGGAGCACATTTTGGACAATTTTAATTTGACCTTTAATATTAATTAATTAGGTGTTAATTAAGCAATATCAACCTTTAAAAGTTTAATTTGCATATTTAATTACAAGAAGTTCCTGCATTTTTACTCAAAACCCGATTTTAAATGGGGAGAAAGTGGGTAAGTTATAAATTGGGTTTAAAATTTTAAATATAGTAAATTGTAATTAGCTATTGATTAATTAACTCAATAATTATTTATTTAAAATTAGAAGAAAGCAAAAAAGGAGGCGAAACGTCCTCAGCAGAAGGGTGTCCCCTTGAACTATGAAGAGATTTCAAAAACCAATCCAATTATTTGAGAATTACTACAAGGTATGTCGAGAATGTAAATTTTAATTGATTATGATTTAATTAATATTTATATGCTAATTAATTTGATATAATAATCTTTTTTCTCCATTTAATTAGCTGCAAGGAATAATCGGATCGGATGGAGAATGGGCTGAATTTTTAGAGACTTTAAAGAGACCCCTTCCAGCCACCCTGAGGATAACAAGTTCAAGAAATGAGTCTCAAGCTATGCTTCATTTATTTGAAGAGGAAATGGTCAAAAGTGTACTCGAGACGGCCCCAGGTGAAGAAGAGATTGATTCAGAATTTGTTCCTCCAACACATCTTCCTTGGTATAATTTCTACCTATTAAAATCATAAAATGAATCTTATCAATATACCTATTTATATGATTTTTAGGTATCCAAACAAGCTAGCATGGCAGTTTAATCTGACAAGATCCGATATAAAGAAAAAGGAGGCTCATTACAAGCTCCACAATTTTCTAATTAATGAAACTGAGAGTGGAAGTAAGTGTTAGAATTTTTTATGCGCCTCAAACATATTTAAATTCTGAAATTACAGATATATCCAGGCAGGAAGCGGTTAGCATGATTCCCCCGTTAGTTCTTAAAGTGGAGCCACACCACAAATGTTTAGACATGTGTGCTTCTCCAGGGTCTAAAACTGCACAAATCATTGAGGATCTACACAAGAATGATGAGAGGATCCCTTCAGGATTCGTGATTGCAAACGACATCGATAATAAGCGTTGCTACATGTTGATTCATCAAGCCAAGAGGTTGAATAGCCCTGCAATTTTGATTAGTAATCACGATGCATCAGCATTTCCTGATCTTTTTCTAAAGGATCCTTCAGGGGAACCCACCCCTCTAAAGTTTGACCGTATTCTATGCGATGTACCTTGTACTGGGGATGGAACTCTACGTAAAAACATTGATATATGGCGGAAATGGGCTCCAGTAAATGCATTCTATTTGCATGGGACTCAATATCTGATTCTTCGACGTGCTTTAGAGCTATTGGAAATAGGCGGCCGAATTGTTTATTCAACTTGTAGCTTAAATCCTATTGAAGATGAAGCCGTGATTCACCGTATGCTAAAAGATGGAGGTGGAAGTGTCCAATTGGAGGATATTCATATCCCAAATTTGAAATATAATAAAGGGGTTTCTTCCTGGGTTGTTTGCTCCAAAGATTTGATTCCATTGAGTCCAGATTCCATCCCTAAAGGTGTTGCAAATCAGATATTGCCATCAATGTTTCCTCCTACTCCTGAGGAGGCTGGGAAATATCATTTGGATAAATGTATAAGACTCTTGCCTCATCATCAAGATACTGGAGGATTTTTCGTGGCATCTCTCGTTAAAACAGGGCCCCTCCCTTGGGAATCGTCCACAAATGGTAGTATATTCGCTTAAGACCCTAATTTTTTATTTCATTTCTAATTTAGTAATTATATTGTATCATTTTAGACGGGCCAGAGGCTACTTCGACATCCGAAGAGGTTCAGATCGAAAAGAAGGAAGAATCCAAACCCAAAAAGAATCTATACAAATTGAATAAGATGCAAGGGTATACAGAGGATCCATTTTTCATCTTAAAGGAAGATGATCCATTTTGGCCGGAAGTGGTAGACTTTTATGGGATGGATTTGTCGAGAGAATTAAAGCATGGGAATTTTCTAACCCGGAAAAACGAAGGGAAAGCTAGAAATATTTATATAACAAATGACTTGATTCGAGAGGTTGTACAGAACAATGAAAAGAACCTAAAGATTATCAATACTGGAATTAAAGCCTTTGTTCGAATGAATACTAAATGGTCAAATTGTTCATATCGACTTGCCCAGGTATAGATTTGATAGTAATTTAATAGGTACCTATTTAAAAATACTTATACGAATGCAGGATGGTCTTCAAGTATTAACACCGTATATGAATTCGAGAAAAATCACGCTTTCTCGCGAGGATTTGATAAATATCCTCGTGAATGATGACGAGAGGAAGCCAGCCAAAATGGAATCCCTCTCTGAAGAGGCTCGAATTCAATTGGGTCCACTCGGCAAGGGGAGTCTACCTGTATTCTTTTCCTCTCCAGGTAAAATTATCGTACCTAATGACTAATAGGATATTGGTTAATGTATTACATTGTTTTATAGGGATTAATGGTGGACCACCGTTTAAATTTGAAATTGCTGGATGGAAAGGCGAGACTTCGTTAAGGGGCTACCTTGCAATGGGGGATAGAATTCATTTTCTACGCCTAATTGGCGGGGATGTGTCGCTTTTTGGTAGGAATGAATTAAATGATTTTTAATTGGAGCATACCATTAATTAAGATCTGCCTATTTCTATTTCTAGAAAAAAAGAAGCCTCCTAAGGAGGAATCAACAAAGGCAGAGGGAAATGGTACAGGCCAGGAGGAGTCCAAAGGTGATGTTGATTCTGAAGTTGACATTGCTGAACCTAAAGTTGCAAAAATTCAAGCAGATTAGAAAAGCCTTAAAATTTTTTTAAAAGAATTCGAATTTGTATTGTAATTTATTTACAAGAATATTTATAAAGGGTTTTTTACAATAAAAAGCTGGATAATTTACAAAGCATAATTTTAATTGGTTAAAGATCCATAATTTCAAAGCTTTTCCCTCTCTTCCTCCAACTCAAGTTCCATATTCATACCATTCATAGAACGTACAAATAATTTATCTTTATCCAGACTATGCTTGCTCTCATTAAGACCATTCTCAACAGAATGGTAATCTATTATCCCTCGATTATTCTTTTTCTTTTTCTCAAACTTATCCACTTTACGCCTCCCTTCTCCAGACCTAACCCAAGGATGTAGAGCCCAAGGGTATTTTTCGTTAACTTTGCTTGTACAAATTCCTCCAGTGCAGATGCTCACAAGGATTCCTACAACCACTGTAATTATCACTCCTACAAATTGATATAGGATGTAGGATAGTTGATAGATATTCTCTGGAAAGGTCCTAAAGATTTGTAAAAAATTTTAAAAATATGCCTTTAATTGATGGCGTTATTTCGTTTTTTTCTTACGGATCTTCCTCAATCCGGACATTAACATTTGCCCACATTTGAGAGGCATTCCGAGTCTCATCGTAAGGGCATTTGTCAACTGTGGTTTGCAGTTTAATCCGGCTATGGCCCATAATAAATGATTGGACACTTATGTAGCTTAAAACAGCTAGAGCAGAGACCATTCCGGTAAAGGCACCCTATGATACAATATGGATCATGTAGGATTAAATACGATTTATGAAATATTACATTTTTATTTGCAAATGGCACAAATAGGGAAAGTATGAAGATTCCTCCGAGGGCTCCATGTGAAGGTGAGACTGCCTGAAAAATATCTTTAAACTTTAAAGAATTGGATCATTTGATTTTTCAATTACTTTCCAAATCCCTGTCCAAACAGGGCCAAGATATTGTACGGCAAACGCCAAGATAATCATGAGAATTCCATAAATTATTCCAATGACGCGAGAAATGTTGGCTTGAGAAGTTTCTGACATATTTTGAGTGCAAGAGGATTGGTTGAAAAAATCTTTGAAAGTTACAGCCACCATTGAGTTGATAGAACTCGAGATTGAACTGCCGTTAATTAACGAGAGTTATTATTTCTTTCTATTGCAATATGTAGTAATTACCTTAATACGGCACAGAATATACAACTTGCAAATAGCCCAAGCATTCCAGGTATGAAAACTAGCTCTTTTACTACAAAGTAAGGGACAATCGAATCATATTTGTCAATTTCCCCCAATATGAGTGGATCGCACTGATTTTTAAATGGAGTTGAGTGTTAGATTACAATCTACCTCGATAATAAACTTGCAAACCTCTGCATATACCGCAAATATGGCCAAACCCGTAATGATGCAAAGAAGATGAACTATCACTTTGAGAGGAACGGAAGTTATAATAGAACTAAAGAAAATATGGAATTTTAATATTAATGTGACACATGATATTAAACTTAAAGTAAGTAAATCTTACGCCCTAGCTCTTTTGACCGTTGACATTGCCCCATATCTCTGTACAATCCTCTGATCCACTCCAGTTTGGATAAAGAAAAAACTTGCGGACCCGACCACCAAATTGAAAAAGTTATGTGGGACAAACGGGTTGAATTCAAAGCTAAAATAAATGCATTAGATTATTACAATCATCGATAACTTAAGTCTTACTCGAATAAATTAAGTCGATCAAATTCATAAGCAATTTTAAATGTTTCGCCAATACTTCCGGAAACTATAAATCCTCGTATGACGATTGCCAGCATTCCTCCGAGGATCATAAAAAACTGGAATAAATCCGTATATACGACCGCTTTAAGTCCGCCAAAAGAAGTGTAAACGGTCGCACAAATGCCGATAGAAAGGATTGAAACTTCCATTGGAAATCCGAAAAAGACTTCAACGGCGATGGAAGGAGCGTAAAGGATGACAGCGATTGTAATCAGTTGTTGATAGAGAAATACAAAAGATGCTATCCTACGGAGTGCCACTGATTGATACCGGATTTGCAAATACTATTAAAAAATAACTTATCAAATTAGTAGGAATCTTTAAAATTGCATTTTGAATACCTCAAATACACTGGTCAATTTAAGTGAGTGAAAATAGGGGATAAAGACGTAGGTACTTAGGGGGATAACAATAGAAGCGACTAATTGCATCAAGAAGACTTGTGATCCAAAGTAGAATATTTCCGAAGGGTACCTAAACGGAGGATAATTAAAAATTAGGCTAAATCTCCAATTTAGGATTGTTAATATTTACCCAATGACAGTAATTGCAGATAAATGCCCGACCAAAATGGAAGCAGCCACGGGAAATATCGCCAACTTCCTTCCCCCAACATGTAAATCTTCATTTGTTTTGTTTGAAGTATATGTAAAATATGCTCCAATTAGGAGGGAAATGAATAATGTTACACCTAAAACTATATAATCCACAATCCCGAAATAATTCATCCTGGAAAATGCTTTTTTTGAAATCCAAAGGACTTTATTGAATTTATTTGATAAGAATTAGATCGAGGAACTTTGTTTAGCACCCAATCATCTTCACTTGACCAACGCTGTCTTAACTGCAGCGAGTCTGCTGGATATTTTATTTCAAAGCTTTAAAGTTTTAACCCACATTCGAGTTACGTTTGCTAGTATATATTGGATGGAATACCGTATACTAATAGTAATATTACATATGCAGATTGCAGATTCGTAGTATACCTTGACATAAAATAAGTATCTGCGATATTTTTATAATATTTGTTATTCATTCGTAACTCTCTCTAATAACAAGGCTTAAGTCATACTCGTCACTTGGCCCAAGTCTGTGAAGATTAGTTAATAGTTTGCATGTTCCATATACTGCCTATAGTACTGGTAATATTATGTATTAGAAGTAACTCTATCTCAATTTATGTACAGATATCTTTAAAGTTTATCATTTATTTACATTGGAGAAAATACTTATCCTGTTTGCTTACGATAGGTTTTAATCTTAACTCGTAATAGTACCCTATTAATAAATGTAGCACTTATTATCAAAATATTAAACAGATTGTTCATCTCGGAACTTTCCATTATCATCTTCAAATTCTTCTAATATTATATGCTAGCGGGGCCTAAGTCAATTGATTTCAATTGAAATGACCTTTACGCTTCAATCCTTTTTAATAAATTAAGGGCTAATTAGATATGAATTTGAAAAAATAAATGCAATCAATGTACCATTAGATCGCTGTATCATGAAGATTTTTGTAAAAATGTAATGGACAAAATTTATTGGATTATATGATTCTTAAAATTAAAATATTCTCGAAATGTACAAAAATAAAAATTGATCTTATACATTAATTCTTAAGCTAATATATGCATAGGTTTATTTAAAAATAGGTACAAACTATCTGTATTTTACAGTAAAAGTTGAAGAGGATTTTAAAGTTTAAAGCGATTCTATTTTTGTACAGGCATTATATTAGGTATCTGTTGAAGATTTAAGGAGAAGAATGATCTAAAGTGACTGAAATATCGTACTGTACTGATATACAGCAAAATGATTGTAAGGAAGCTGCATTACTTCGTGTTGAGTGTTGATCTTCAATGTTTATTGTCCTTCTGGGCAGAGCAGACCTAAGAATTTATTTTTAATTAAATAAAAATTAATCTGTAGATAAATCTTCGATTTAAAATCTATTTAATTTACAATCCGCTGCGCCAAAGCGTCCTCCTCCATGACCTAGTAATTTTTTGGATCAAAATTAATTCATGTCCATAAATTATCACATTAAATAATCGGTAAATTACCCTGTGGGAGTCCTTGCACTGGTCCATTGAATCTGAATGAATTAATCAAAAGATTTTCATTTAATCAATTTACCCCATTGCGCCAAATATTGCAGAATTGCAGATATTCGTACATTAAATCCTAATCTTATCATACCTCTCAAACCGGCCATCACTTGTATCCAACTCCACTGGAAATCTGGACCTTGTATTAGAGGAGGAGGCTCCCGAAAAAAGTGAAGCAACGGAAGGTGCTCTTCCTCCAGAACTAACAGAATTAGAACTGGAGGATCCTCCCGTAAAAATCCTTAGAATTTCTCCAAAAGTTGCCTCCGAATATCCGATAAGAAGGGCCATTGCAATGGCCAAAATGAGTAATCTCAACGAGTTCATTTTATGATATTTTTTAGGGTACTTGGGAGAGCTTCTTTGTCACTAGCTCAAGCCTTTAAACTCAACTGTTTGTCTGAGCTTGGAAAAAACTCGTAAATAGCAGTTAAAAATAAGCCAAACTGTTTGCCATGTAAAAACCCTACCTATGCAAATCTACCTGACAAAATGAATGAATTACGATAAGCCAACAATTATCGCGTGCCTTTAACAATATACTCAAGATGCGAGAGATGCAAATATATGCTTTTGCATTATGCAGAAGGGGCTGTCGAGGTGGAGGAGGGTGTACCTAATACAGTATTATCTCTCCATGTGTGGGGTAACTGTAAGATCCTACCTGAGGATGAGAAGAGGCTAATTATTTAAAAGCTCAAGCTTTACATCTATGTATTATGATACATCTCTCAACAAAATCATACCCAAGAGGCTGAGAGTCGACCACCTTTGAAAGGAAAAGTCTTGTTCTACACCTCAGCTCCTCCTCCTCCTCCTCAGCCTCAAAACAATGGTCATTTTAACATTTATATCCTACTTTTATTTTTAGCAAGGGAATCCCCGTATATCGCAGCGGTAGTAGTGTACAAAATGCATTTCCCCCTACTTATTAATCATACCATTTGGCGTATGCTAATATGCAAAACTCGAATTGCATCTCGGCTACTTCCTCCAAATATAATTGTACTTGTGTGATCTCTCTGTTTATCCTCTGTTCAACGGTTCAACCCCAACACTTGTCTGAACTTTTATTACTCCTCTCGGGATTCGAACGACTCGAAACTCAATAATTCAATTTCTAATGTCCCTATTAAGATTTACGGCGAGGTTCGGGCGAGTATTCACTACTCACTAAAGGTTTCTTTTTATATTTTTAAACTTTCTCCTAATGCAATATTTGCTCTCGGCTCTTTTTGTGAAATCCTCCAATCTGAGTCACATGGGACTTGGGAGCTATCGAATGGGCTACTCGATGCACCTCTGACGTCTACTTAAATACCTATAGATTATGATGTATTGAGGAGCCGAGATGGATTAATCTTGTAACGGCCGTTGCACAATACAATCATTTCAACAATGAATATAATGGATGACCAATGGACTCTCTCTCTCTCAAATCTCTCAATAGATTGAGACGATTAATATTAGCATTTAATTGTAATGAATACCTATAAATCTGTGTAGGTAGCAAATCCCTTTCAATAAATTGACACAACTCCCTGTATTAACCCCTCATTGGATATGTGAAATCATGCAAAAAAAGTTGTGGGTGTAAGGTATTAGATCTTAATCATAGAAATCAATTTGCACACCCTATCCAGGTGGGCAATGGCATATCAAAACTCAGATCTCTTTATTAATAATCCCCTTTACAATGTTCATATACGAGTATATCTATATCTATCTCGTATATCTATCTTTATTAAAGTAGGCAGTATTAGTATTAGTATAATGACTCCTTCTTTTCATACAATTTTAATTAAGCTATTGGCAATCAAAAAATGGTAGGTATTTAAAGAACAGAATTGCATTTATGATTAAAAAGACTTTAGAAATGCAATATTGCTTAAAGTCTGCAGGTTTAAACTTGAAAGAATTTTACAATTGCAGCTGTCTTCTTTAATACACGTTATAAAGTTAATATTATCATAATTACGTACTAGGAGCTGCAATATCTTCCATCTTCCATTGTATTATGATGGATCCATCTGAGTAGTTCTATTATTCGTACGATAGCAATAGGTACAATGTTCAGACAAGTTAAGAAAGAGTATAATAATAATATTTACCTGTCACTCTTGAATATACACCTTGAAACAGAAATAAGCTCGAGTGAAACATGCAATTTTGTGAAAACTTTTACGCAAATATGCAAACAAAGCGCGAAAGAAGATAGCTATTAGATAGCTTAGCCATTACATCTATTATTCGCATAAATGGGAAATGCACTTTGCGAATCTTATCTTTTTGCTTTTTTGCTTTTTTGCTTTTTGCGTTAAATGTGTGTTTATCTACACTAGTACCTACCTGGCTTATCTTTGACAGAACACCCATAGCCCCAAGATACAATTCCTAAAAGTATAGGTATTGTGTACAATAGCTATTTTTAAATGGCCATTATTTAAAGACAAACCAATCTGCTTAAAGATCTTGCCATCTTGGCCCAAATCCTTTGAAATTTGCAGCGGAGACCCAGAATCCCCCTAATGCAATTCAGAGAATATTTTAATTGTTAGGAATTATGAATATATTCCTTATAAGATTAGGGGTCTCACTTGACATGAATCCTTATTTAACTCGTATGCACATAACACTGTTGGACATTAAATTTAAAGAAATCATTATGCAATCCCAGTCAGCAGATTGGATAATGTAGTAAATGTAAATAAATATATACCTACTTCTTTCAGTAATTGAATTCTTATACACCTTTTTACACGCTTCTTGATTCAGCACCTTTACCTCAA
>JAAZTK010001577.1:0-13532 GCA_036507255.1 Megalothorax incertus
CGAGTAATGCTCACGGATAATATGAGCATAGACAGTATGAGCTTGGAGGATGAAGAGTAAGTTCATTTAATTACATATTTTAATTGCATATCATTCGAATTCTCAATCAATATTTGCTTATTACGTTTTATTATTTCCCTCGGGTAGCCTTCATCTTTCTCCGCCCCATCAAGTATCTCACAGATGCCCTTTAATGTGCCCATCCCTTTTTGAACGCTGGTGGTCATCCAAGAACCAACCGACGAAAAAATGTAGCATTGTTTAAAATGTTGATTGTTGATTGTATTGTACATTTAGGATAGTTATTTATCTATAACTGTCTGTTGTACTTAAGATCTGGATTAACTGAATAGGGTACTATCGTGTAACTGTACGAGTAGAATTAGATACTACTATTGTAATTACTAACGTTGTCACACTTTATGGTATTTTTCTTAAAGCTAAAGGATCTTTTCATGAATATTTAGTGTTTAAAATTTAAATAAGATATATTATAAATTGTTTAGACCTTTTTTTCCCTGAATCGTAAGTAATTCAAGTAGCATTTTATTTTTATCTGTATCAGTAGGTTAGTTAATTGTAAGCAAGTATCATATACGTAATACAATATCTATAAAATTAACGTTCTAGTGAGATAGAAATGATCTCTTATTATATGTTATAAATGTAAGTTCCTTTCAAATGCCAAAATGATATGCCAAAACAATAAATTAAACCTTTATAGAGTTGCCAAATCAAGGGTTAAATATATAATATGTAGGTAATCGAGTAGGAAAGTCTTAAAGTAATTATAAATTAATATAATTTAAAATTTTAATGAATCTGTATATTAGGTTATCTCTTTAAATCCGCCGTTGAGGGAAATAAAATCTAAATTATTGATCAAATTATATTTGAAGATGGAATTTGTATATTTGACTAACTTTCAATTGAGTAGGCCCCCTAATCCTATCCTGTGGTATTACAAATATTATTGTTCTCCTGTACAGATAAGCATGCAATCATATTGAACATTGATGAAATAATATTGGGACTACGAGTAGATAAAATGATTTTTATAATAAAAATATATTCGCTTTTGCATTTTTTGAAGCGAATGTTCAATGTATGTAAATAATCAGTTTCTCGATAAAGTCAAAGTACGAAAAAAATAAACATTCTTGAATGATAATAATGATTTTTTCTAGTTTAATTATTACATAAGTATTTCTCAAATACTGTATATTATCCTGATAGTGATTCAGAAATAATAGATATTCAGAGCTTAAAAACCCCTAAGTAAATCATATTGAGATTGCATGCGAAATGGGACAAGTAATACCTAATTTAATAAAACGAGAGTTCAACGTGAGACCTTGAGAAACCTGCTGCTATGTCCTCCTTCTCAGGTAAAATAAAATTTTTCCTCATTAATATAATTTCAACTTTTGATTACCTATTTAAAATATGCAAAATCTTATAATATACCGACTCTTAAATCCGTACTCTTAAATGAGTTAAATCTATACAAAATTGGATTGCATATGTAAAAATATCTCTATTTTTATGAGAATTGCAATAGGATTTTATTGTACCGCACATTTGTATACCTTATTTGTTTCTGGCTCTTTATAAGGCTATAAACTAATCCTATATTCGTATTTGCAATGTTAAAAGTATACGATAGTATCGTTTAAGCTATTGAAAGGGGAGAGAGATGACTGTCCTTGACAAAGAAATATATGAATAAAAGCATACGTGTGCACACATAGCCTATTTAAAGTTAACGCATATTACTGCAATGCAATATAGTGAAGCTCACATATTATATCGTATATGAGATGTAAATGTATAAAATAGTGCTGGATAAATTATCTACTTCTCTCTAGTACTATTAGATATAAAAATATCTACTGGTGTTTACTTTATTCGCTTATTCATTCTGGAGAGTAAACCCAATAAGCGCTTATAGGCCACATATAGGCCACTACTCTGATATTATGGCGAATAAACGAGTCTATCTGCTCAATGAGGGACTGAGGCGAGTTGCATAGACTTGTTTGACTTGTTAGCATATTTGATTCATATTTTTCCTCTACAAGTATGATTTTTCTCTAGAAAAGTGTGATTATAGTCCTCGAGTTAAGTCAATCAAAGTGCTCCTCTCCGTGATAGCACAATAGGTATATATCGTACCTAGTAATCTCTGGAGTAAATCATTTGACCAATTAAACCTTTGCCCTCTCCAGTATCTCTCTCGCTCTCTCTTTTCATTATACATAATGGAAATAGGAGTAATTTCAAATTCAGACTATCTATGCGCCTTATCTCACCCGAGTTGTGTTCAAAGTTTACAAACAGCCACATATCATTTCATTTTCAATGCTCAAGTGTGACATTTATCATTTTAAGGATATTATTCAAATTTTATAATCAAGAAAATGTTTGCCAATTCAGTTTTAAGGAGGGAAATGATACGGAATCTGGCTCAAACTGTGAAATTGGGGAATTTGGGACTCAAAAATGGCCAGGGATTTTGTAGGGCTCTCAATAGGGTCAATTACTACTCATCGGACACCTCAAAACATGTCAATTCACCCTATCCGGATATTGAAAAAGTCCGTGGATTTACAATTCCTGAATATTTACGGGAGAATATAGGGCCTTGGCACAATGCTACAGCATTTGTGAGCTTAATATTTGATCTTGAATGAAAAACTGTATTTTTATATGCATATCTGTGTAATTCCAGATAGATCTTAATACCGGGGAACAATATACACATGGAGAGTTGTACAAGCATAGCAAATCCTTTGCTACGGCACTCCTGAAGATGGGTCACAAAAGAGGCGATAAAGGTTTTTACCAATAAGAATTTCAAGGCCTCTATTGCATATATTTTTTCCTGTGCATCTAGTTGGGATTGTGCTTAACAATTGCCCACAATTTCCATTGGTGTTATTGGGGATTTGGGAGGCTGGATTAACAGGTATGGATTAATTTGCAATTTTAATGGCTACCTAACCTGTAAAATCTGTATATTTCAATTTAATATAGCTAGTCCACTTAATCCAGCGTACACTAGTGGTAAATTTTTATAAAATGCTTAGGAATTAAAATGGTATTATTTTGCTATTAATATTTATGCAATTTTGGCCTATACAGAAGAGTTGGCGAGACAGTTGGATATGGCAGAAGCCGTAAGATTAAATCTTAAATGTCCGATATAATGTAATGTGAAAGATTTCTCAATTATAGAAAACGTGTATCACTTCCCCCGAGTATTTCAAAGTTCTTCAAAAGGAGAAAGGGAGGTCTGCACATTTCAAGAATATTATCATTGTTGGAGAGGTTATTATAGACTTTTTTAAGATGGATTTGGACTAATTTATTTGTCGAATTTTAGCCACACGAAGGAGCCCATACATTTTCCGAAATGATTAAGCAGGAGCCAAATCCCGATATTCTCGCTAAAGGATCCGAAATGGATACAGAGGATTTTGTCGCACTTCTTCCCTTCAGTTCTGGAACTACGGGTATAAAATTATCATAATGCCATGAAATATTGAATTTACTTTTAATTAATATGACAATACAATGCAATACAGGACCGCCAAAGGCTGTGATGCTAACGCATTCAAATATATGCAGTAATTTAAAACAGGCTACGCAGCCAGGGATTTTAATGTCAACCCGTTTTGAGGTTTGATCAACAACTAAAAATACTTTACATTAAATTTTAAATCAGCCATTTTTCAAATTGTAGGGGGGAAATGAACAGGATAGATTTATATGTGTAAAAAACTAATATTTACTTCTTGATATTTGATAACTCTCGTTCTTCCGGAGAAATAATTAATTAATTAGGTCCAAATAAATTATCCCAATAGGTACTTCCAATGTTCCATGCTTATGGATTGGCCGGTCTAATCATGAATGGCCTTTGGAACGGTACCTATAAACCTAATTCATAGAGCATTTTTAAAGTAAAATTGATATACAATCCCCACTTCAGGAGCAAAAGTGCATACCTTGCCTCGATTTGAAGTTAACTCATTTCTAAAAACCTGGAAAGAAGCAAAGGTACTATACGCATTACGCAGTATAGCAAAGGCTTATAGAGAAATGGATTCTTTTGTTCAATTTAGCCAACTGTTGCACATTTGGTGACTCCACTAATTAACATGATTGTCCATTCCAAAGATTATGGGAAAGAAGAATTGATGCATCTTAAGTCTATCCTAGCAGCGGCTGCTCCGATTGGAGTGAACCTTATTAATGGAATTCTAGATAAGGCGGGTCAATATATCTTTTTCCAAGAGGGGTACGGAATGACAGAGTTATCTCCAGTTTCCCACGTCCTACTTCCGATTACACAAAATAAAAAGAGGGGAAGTTGCGGGTTAGTCTTTTATAAAATAAGATTCTTAATTGAACTTTTAATTGTATTCCTAAACCTATTAGATCACCAGTGCCTTCAACCGAAACGAAATTAGTAGATCTAAAAACAAGGGAAATTCTTGGACGAAACGAAAAAGGGGAAATTCTTATAAGGGGCCCTCAAGTCATGAAAGGGTAAGAAAAGAGTAGGTTCAGACGTGTAGATATTTTATGAA
The DNA here is from genome assembly GCA_036507255.1 of Megalothorax incertus. NCBI lineage: Eukaryota > Metazoa > Arthropoda > Collembola > Neelipleona > Neelidae > Megalothorax > Megalothorax incertus. Next base: position 4,596 of record JAAZTK010001577.1, read on the forward strand.
TACTTAAGTTTTACCAAATATCTCACTCTTACAAGCACTCAAAACATATGCAAATGCCAAAAACCTTTATATTTCAGGTATTACAAGAATGAAAAGGCCACAAAAGAGACGATTGACGATGAAGGTTGGCTTCATACTGGAGTAGGGCAATTATTTTCTATTTTCTTTCAATTTTTAAAGGTATATATTTATTTCTAAATTTAGGATATAGGATATTATGATAACGATGGGATGCTATACATCGTGGACAGATGCAAAGAATTAATAAAAGTGAAAGGTTTTCAAGTTGCTCCTTCAGAATTGGAAGATGTGTTAAGAAACCATCCAGAAGTAGGAGATGTGGCCGTGATTGGAGTTCCTCATGAGGAATCCGGTGAAGGTTCGTTACTCTCAATCTTATGGGATTCAATTTCATTTTGAGTTTTCCATCATTTTATTATTTTTATCTTATAAAATGTTAAAATCACGGTGGATTTAACGTAATTTGCATGAATTTGTTTTTTTTCAGCACCTCGCGCTTACATTGTACCCTCGAAAAAGGGATGGGAAAATGATAAGTCCATTCATGAGTATCTCAAAGAGAAAGTAGCTACTTTCAAACAGCTTAAAGGTGGAATTGAATTTGTGGATGCAATTCCGAAAGCTCCATCAGGAAAAATCTTGAGAAGAGAGTTGACCCTTGAATATAAAAGGAAGAATAATATCCCTACAGATTGAAAGCGATAAATCTCACAAATTTTCCCAATTAAGTACTTTTACTTTTGATTTTTATGATATTTTATTACTTATACAGTTATGTTTTGCAATCCAGTGACCTTTATGGATATTTTATGGATGTATATATTTTGCAAATGTTTTATTTTAAATAATATATTTTATGTTTCATTTTAATCATTGTAAATATTATTTTAATTAATAAATTCGAAATGTGATTGACTTTAATTTTCAAGAGTTAATTTTAAAATATTTATTAAAGGCACGTTTGTAGTATATAATATTTATTTAATTGGAAGACAGTGCAAACCCCTTAACCATTTATCAATTAATATTAGTCAATTTAATCATCTTAAGCTGGGCTTAATCTAAATAAGAATATATTTAAAGATAAGTACATTTTTAAAATATTCCCTGGATCAATAGTATTAAATCATTCAAAGGATAAACAAAATATATTTTAATTTTATACAATTTGTACAAAAGCAAACATTTAATATACATACTGCAAATACTAGTAATAATACTTGTTCAAAATATTAAGTAGCACCGGAATCAATTAACCGTATAGAGAGAATTCACGGTATGTGCTTTGAAGTATTATAATTTTTTTCTTATATCTATTTGGGTATCAGAATTCATACAAAATCAATATTAAAATCTCATTTCATTTGAAAAAACATCCGAGAATTTAAATTTTTTAAGAATAAAACGTGAGAACAGAACTCTGATTCCCTCGGACAAAGAGGAATGGTGGCATTCCTGTAAGAAAAAGAAAGTTGGTGAAAGTTAAAGAAAGTTAAATGATATTCATTGTTTAAATTTTTAAACCTTTGGATATGGTTTCCAACCATGCCAGGTACAGATATGCAGAAACGGTGCCTTTCCGAGGCATCGGGAGCGTCATCACGATAAAAGTCGAGTCTTTGGAATGCTCATGGACGAGATTCCTTCAACCTCAAATGCCTATTAGTCTTCTCTTTAAGAGCCATCAACTCGGAATCTGTTATCCCTTCACCCTCCTCCACTTTAAATGGAGCAATTAGATCATCAAATTCTTTCTTTGTGGATTCTTGAGCTTTCTTTGCAATGTCTGGAATCATTATTAATTCGGAAAAGTCAATCCTGAATTTGGAGAGGAGAGCTGCCATACTGAAAAGACATTAGAATGAAATTTCAGAGATTTGATTATAAATATTAGAATAAAGTACTTTCGCTGCTCAATTCCCAATTCATCTTTACGGTTCGCAAGCGAGAATATTCTCAAATTGCATCCTATAAAATATGACTTTATTAGATTGTATTCGGTTATCAAAATATTATAGATCTGATTCGGGAAACCTGAGAATTGTGATCTTGTTGTCAATATGTATGGAAGGAGGAGAGTTAGACCTCCGTCATCATAAAGCCTAAAATTAAATTGGCATTTTTAAAAAATAGGATCTGGAAAATTTGAAGGTTCATATCAAATTCTTACCACCAAACATCAATGAAGGACTTTCTCTGCTTTCTCGCAAATTGAGTCACATTATCTTTGATATTTCTTGGAAGTGATGTCCCACCTGGCCCAGAGTAGAGGGTAGAGAAGGATATCCTCCTCTTTCTCTTTGCTAAGGGAGAAGAAGTTTTGTTGGCCATCGGAGTGGTGTCAACTCGATCTATTTTGGGGGTTACCGGAGGAGTGCTGGCTTCACTACTTGTACCATCTAGAAAATACACATTTTTATTAGAGAAGACTCAAGTATTTATATTTTATAGTGTAGTATATTGTATATGATGCTTCCAATCTTTAGATTCATGAGAGGTTATCTGTGACATTCTATAAATTTCTAGTGCAGACAAAAGTGCGATAGTACAGATATATTTAGATTTCATTACGCATTAAAATAATTCTACAATGCAAAGCATTTTTAGAATTAATTTACCTTTCGTAAATCCCATTATTTTGCTGACTTTAAATAAAGTACACACAAAACAATACATTACATACATTTATCGTATTAACTATTAAGCAAAGCATTAAGAAGGTTAGAAGGTTAGCTTTCACCAGGAACTTTCTTTCGTCAATGTCAAGCAATTAGATTTAATCTAAATAAGAGCAAGGACTCACCCATGATAGAATATGCAGAAAGGAAAAGCTTAACACTTCTCAAACTTCTAGAATCTGATCGGATGTTAGCATTGGAAAGGTTATTAGATTAGAAAAGAAAGTAGAGAAAGCATTTTGTTAATTTGCCCATTGGATAAATTCATTGAAAGATTCTACGACAATCCTAAGTATTAAATAGGCAGTTCTCACCTTGAGAGAACTGAGTTTCCGATTGATTTCTTGACATCCCCTTATCCTTTTTAATTTCCAGAAGCTGTTGAGGAGTCAATTCTTCCTCCTCCTCAATGATACCTGAATAATCCAATCCCTCTTGAAGTCTGAGGATCCCCACCGAAATGTGCATGTCAAGAGCCTCGCTGAATGGGAATTTACCAAATTTTATTTATAAATTTGTGATTTTACTATATGTAGATTGTAGACTTACTGAATAACATTGAAATACTCCTTCACTTCCTCTCTTTTTGTGTCCAAACTGTTCCAATTCTTTTTATACCCCATAAGTACCTATTGTGAATTTGGTTAATTATTTGCATCTATTAATTAATCCGTTTTTCTGTACCATATTTGGTCTTAGCTTCCCAAGTCCTGCCAATTGCATCATTGACCTACAACCCCTTTCAAATATCTCATCTTCAATAAGCGAATAAAAAGCTCGCTTCTTATGCTTTTTGAGCCAATTATCTGCATGCCGGGTTAAAGCGTCTCTGACTTTTTGATTGTGGACTTCCTTTATAACTTGTCCGCAAATCTGATTAAATGATAATATATCATTTGAGGAATTAGCAATTTAAAAGGATTCTAACCATCAGAGATATATTTTTAACGAGGAGAGACGCAAAATCTATAAGTGGAGGCCTTTGAGATGGGAATCCAGCCAGTACCAGAAGCTTTGGCCTATAATTTTTTACATGATCTTCGACAGCGTTCAGATCTTGGATAGATTTGAGGGCTGTATTAAAAGATTGCGCCTAAAAGTGATTTCAAAAAATTTTAACAATTTTAAAAGGCTTTCAAATGAATTTATACAATTACAGATGCATGATAATAAATGTAGCGTACCTGAGTACTTGATCCCCAATTTACTTCCGGTTTACGATACCAAACATACATGTATAAAGCTGAGCAAACCGCAACCGTTACAAGGGCTGTAATCCAATTCATTAAAAACATGACCGCGATACAAAGAGCACATCCAAATAAAGATATCTAAATTATAAAATTATGAAACAATTTGAAATATATTCCAATATATCTTTTCAAACCCAGGCGTTAAAATATCGGAATGAGGGTCTCCAACCGGGGGATTTACTTATCTCACTATGAAATACTGATAGGTTTATGAGAAAATATGCGGCCAAAAAGAAGTTGGAGAGAAGTGGAGCAATCAGATCCAAATTGGCTACGGGAGAAAGCAAAAAAAAGTCAAATAAATGTCAATTATCCATAATTTAAGTTACCAATTAGAAGGCAGCCGAGAGAAATGAAAAATACGAGGAAATAACCCCGAAATGGATCATTATTTGCTCCATATCCTTTTGAGAAGAAAAATATGAGCGGGTAAAGCACTGTCTTTGGCCAGAGCCTATTGGGAAATCAACATAATTTTAGTAAAAGAAATTACGAGTTTTAATTGATGAGAATTTACTTGCAAGATTCTCGGGGCCCCAACGAGAGAAGCAATTGCACTGGATAAGGTTGCAGCAAAACAGCCCATGTAAATCAAAGGACCCCATGAGGATACCAGCGTCATTACTTGTGCATCATTTAATAGCCCATATTTGCATTTCCCATCGGGTTCAAGTGAGCAATCTGTATAACTTGTGTAATTTGGGGAAAATACGAGCGATTCATTGAATTGAGCCATATATTGATCCACATTTCCAGTTGCCTAATCGTAAGAATACATTAATTGAAATTTGTAATTTATATTCCAAAAAGATTAGAAAATTACTTCTCTTAAAACGCATCCTCCCATCATGACTTTTTATTGCAAAAAAAATGATTTAATTTTAAAACTATTTGCATCTAATATTTTGACCAATTCTTACTTGCGTAAATTATATATGAGATATAAGTGATAATAATTGAGAGGAGGGTCCCTTGAGGTATGGACTTTGAAGGATCCTTTAAGTCTCCGCTATAGATTTAACAATCAATGAATTAATGATATTAGCTTGGATTTTTTAACTTAGATATTATCAATAATCAGGGTACCTCAAATTTGCTCCAGCCACGATTCCAGTCACAGCGGGGAAAAATACCCCGAGAACCGAGACGAAATTCTGTTGTGAACCTTCACCTTCACCCCCAAGTACACCCTTTCGGTAGTCGGATACAAAATTTGTTTTGAAGGTTTCCACTGGGGGAAATACAAAATTCATTAATTAAATTTTAAAATATTTATATTTATATTTAAGATATCAATAATCATACAATTATATCCAATGAATCCTTGTGCCCTTTCTTCTTCAGATACTGGTCCAATGAAGCTTTAAAAAATCATGTTTTCATTGCAAAATCAAATGGTTTGTATTAATATTTTCTACCTTCCAATCATAAAATTGAATTGAGCCGCAATTAAAATAAAAAGAAGAAACATTTGAGTCCTTGTAACCTGTAAATTTTACAAACAAACATAAGAAATTAGTACGATATGATTATGATAAGCGTACAGCTTTCCCCCATTGCATTACACAGTTAAAAATATTCGAGATACTTGTATGAATCTTACCCATTCCATTCCAATAAAGGCCAGAATCAGTATAGCAATTAAGACTCCACAACCGATAGTCTAAAATCGTAACAAAATATTAGGTTGCGTGAAAGTGAAAGTTGGAGAAAGTGACATACCCTAATGTCATTCGAAGCTCCTAATTTCAATTTTAAATATTATTAATTCATTAATTTTACAATATGTTTAATCAAATTACCGTCAATTATTATCCCCCAATTATATGCTTTAAAAAGATCTTGCAAACTTTCGCAAAATCCAACAATGTATAAGCTGACGGCAATGCTATTTGCAATCGTGAACTGTAAAAAAATGCATCAATAATCTGGATTTTTAAATTCATTCCTAATATTACCATCAGTCCAATTGCACCTCCAATCTCAGGTCCCAGACTCCTTGATATCATATAATAAATTCCTCCTCCTTTAATTTGCCCATTTGTTGAGACAGCTAGATTTTAAAAGGGGTTTTTATTAAAGAGTTCACCAATTAGCCCATAATTAATTATTTCTGAATTACCACTCATGGATAGAGCAGTGATGAATGTCACAATGTTAGCCAGTGTAATTATAAGAAAGCCCTCCACTGAAATATGAATAGGATTTATGATATATTGCATATGTACATTGTAATTTAATATCAATTCAAAATTTCAAATTCGCTTGATTTTTTGGCGTATTTTTTTTTACTTATTCCTGCATTTCCAGTGACCCAACTCAATCGGAGAAAGAGCATCACACCCCAGATATTCAATAGGCATCTCATAATGACGCCCTGAAAATCAAAGAAAGTACATTAGCTCTCTTATAGATATTGTAATAAATTGAACAAACCTCAAACATTCCAAACTTGACTATCTTCCCCTTGAGTGTTGGTCCATTTTCTTCATCTTGGTTCTTCTGGGGCTGGAAAGACATTAAATTATTATTTATAGCCCTGATGAAAACAATATTTTAGGATTATATTTATCAGTCCTAATTAGGGGTCTTTAAGCCGACATGACAGGAGTGTGGTAACTTGTTAGTTGTTTCCAATTTTCAAATAATTCCAATTGCCCTAGCCAAATTAATGGCCCTTTTATCCCGCTTGTAACTTGTTAAAATAATAAATCATCCCATATATAATCCCCCATAGTTCGTATCTCATGCATTTAAATAGGGAGTTGAAGAAAGGGCCGGTGAAAGTGGCCTTTTCCCTGAGAAAGTAATTTAGTTTATTCATGAAATTGCATTACGGCTCACTAAAAGTCTATTTTTACAAAGATGCGACACTTTCCCAGGGCCCCGCTTTAAATCTTAATTATATATCGTCCTAAATGGGCTCATTTGATATTAAACAAGGAATATTTCAAGGAGAAACTCTTGGGAAAAGCTATTACAGCTATCCCATCTTTCTCCCATGCTTCTGGAAAAAGAAATTAACTTGTTTATTGCTTTTTAAAGCCTTTTTGAATTCATTTCTTGCAAAATATATTTTTGCACCTTTTACCAAAAAAATTGGTAGGTATCAATAGAATTATTACATAATCCCACGCGAAAGTTCATGGCATTGAAAAAACTGGAACAAGAATTCGGATCTTTGTGGGTAAGCCTAATTGAATAAGTTAGAAACAATATGAGAGATTAGCGAGTAAATGTATAAATAGGCATGATTAATTAAGAGCTTTCCAAATCCCCTCATTGAATTACTGTATTCTGGAGGAGGCTTGTCACAATAGCATTTCCATTAGCATAATTTATCACAATTAATCATATGCATAATTGCACTGCGGATTTGCCCCTTTTGTCTGTGACTTTTACAATGCTTGATATGTATCGTTATATAATATTTGTGCACATATAGATTTTAGAGACTTGCATTTTGCTAATAAGCTAGTATAATTATCCGTAATAAAGAGTCTCCCTTATAAAGACTCCCTAGTTCATGGATTGTACAGGTAATATTATTATAATAACTTTCAGTCTTTACAATACTCGTATATTCATGCATTGCGATATGCTAATACTCGTACAAAGTGGAAGAATGCGCCAAATTCCTCAATTTATCGCAAAAGTCTTTTTGCATGTATGCCCCCAGACCACCCTTATGCAAAATCTCAAGTTAACATGCTACTTGTTTTAATGCAATTGCATATAATTAGGTAATATGCTTTACATATGGACTTAGGACCTTAGGGCTTAGGTATAAAATTACAGATATTATGTATTAACCAGTCGCAAACATATCGAGATTTTGCATGTGTACAAGCATATCTAGTACTGTAGCCAACCTTTTATTGATTGATTTTATTGCTTATGACTGCTTTCCTTCAAATTTAATAACGAGAAAAGTGTCATAAAGTAATTTCGACCTTATTGCCAATCCTGAGAATTCATATAAAAATAAATAAACCTCCAAATGACATTGAATGATAAAAGCTTTCCAAGCTCTTGAAGCTAAAAATAGACATCACCCTCAATGCAAAATTTTGTAAATAATAATAAAAAATAATTGTATGCACTAACTGTAATTAACATGTCATTTACTTTATGCGTTGTTTTGATATTAACAAAGACCATTGTAAATATTAAATTTAAAAAAAAGCCATCCCAAACTCGAATTTATATTTTATTTCCGCCCAGTGATCGCTCTTTATGTGCGTAATATTACGAAACACCAATGCAATCTTCTCCATTTAAATTTCATATCATTATGACTCTTTGAGGTATCGTAATTCAAGTTCAATTCCCTCTCTTGAGTCATTGCCCCAAAATGATGTACGCTTTTATTGTTAGGACCTGGGACAACATCTCGCAAAAAAATTATTTATTCATCTCTTCGTCTCAAGTGCAATTTTAACATCCATCAAGAAAGAGCGAGTCTTAAATCGGCCTTGAAGCTTTATTTGTATTTTTCCATACAGAAAAAAAAACTATCCAAAAATGCATTCGAGAGTTCATCTACCGAGTCTTTGACTCTTCAATTAAGTCTTCCTTGATTTTTCCCCCTGATGAAATACAATACTAATCGATAGCTATCGGATTGATTGAACATCTCAATTCTCGCCCTATAATTTCAAAGGCAAATTATATGGATCAATTTGAAGAGATTCGATCATCACTTGCTTCTGGCGTGCCTGGCTAAACTTGAAAAAATCAAGAACCTGATCAGATTGATTATTACACCCCGAGGAATTCGTGAAAGTGTTTTTAGCCCGTTCTCTCAATTTAAGAAAAAAACGGGCTATAGTATTCGGAATGTCCGTCCGTCCGTCCGTCCGTCTGTCCGTCTGTCCGTCCGTCATCACTCTAGCTCTTGAACGCCTTGACCGATTGACCTCAAACTTGGCACACATGACCCCCATGACCTCTCCTAGTTCAAGTTCGAAGATGGAGGTCAAAGG
>JAAZTK010001578.1:0-13529 GCA_036507255.1 Megalothorax incertus
GATTCGAGCCTCCAGGAGCTCGATGAAGAGAATTACAAATGCCCCAAATGCTCAATGATGTTTAAGAGCGTCACAAGCCTCAAACAACACTTTAATATCCATACTTTGTCGTCCAATTACCCTTGTGGGGCCTGTGGAGCGGAATTCACAAGGGCTTCCGCGCTGAGCGAGCATAAAAAGACTAAGCATTCAACAGCACCTATTCAGCTGGTCTTTAAAAGTCCTATGAGAAGCCCAAGCCCAGATCTCCTCAATAATCCGCTTCAATTTGTCGAAAAATCCATTTTGAAAAACTTTTTAAAGAAATCTCCAGAGGCAAAAACTCCAAATACTTCACCACCCCAAAGGATCCATAGAACATGCACAATATGCTACCAAACTTATTATCATTCGGTTAGCCAGCATATGCTTCTACACCATTCAGCAAATGCTCACCCATGCTCTAGATGCTGGAGAAGCTTTACCTCAAGCTTGGCAAGAGATCAACATGTTGAATGCTATCACAAAAAGAAGGCGGGAGCCGTGGGAGAAGGTGGGATCCTTCGGAATTTAATTGAAGGTCAAACGCCTAGCCAAATAGAAGATAATACCACTCCCGAGGAGCTCGAATCTTCAATGGATGAGGTTGACCATCGTCACCTGTTCAGAGATCCAGCTTTTATGGGGATATTTCGATGTGAAAAATGCCCAAAAGTTTTTTCATCCGTAAATTACCTTAATACACATGTGGAGACTGTACATGCGAAGGGATTAGAGGTTCCAGGGGACGAGCCTGATCAAAATGAAAGCTCTGATGTCCACCTGGGGGAGGTGCATATCTCTGATGATGTTGGGGAGCCGGTATACATTAAGCAGGAGCGGTTGGATGAGGAGGATGAGATTGAAATTGTTAAGGAAGTCATTCCTGGTGAGTATTTTGGATTTTTACAATAAGCCAAATGGTAATTAATTAATTAAATTGTCGTTTAATTCCCAAATAGAGCCACAACCTTCAAATTCAAATGGACCTTCGACAAATATCAAATCCAAGCTACTGGCAAGCATGGGGAATACGTCAGAAACGATGCGGATCCTTAAAGAGTCTTGCCTTGCGTGTCGGCTATGTCCAGGAAATGTTCTCGTGGTCAAATCAATGGTTCAACAGCATATGCAAGATGTTCACAGTCAAACCACCCTATTTAAATGTGGGATTGGAGGATGTTGTCTCGCGTTTCCGAGAAAGGAGGAAATGTTGAGCCATTGGAGGGATGGGCATAAGATTAATAAGGTTAAGATTGTCAAGTTGAATAAGGGTAACTGTAATAATGTTGTCATTAGGTAGGAGATATTGTATTTGTGGCATTGTGCTAGTTATATGCAGATTTTGCTTTGTTTTTTATATATTTTTTGAATTTTTTCTTCTTGGAATTCTTTATTTTTATTGAATCTAAAGACTAAATTAGAATTAGTTTGAGCAAGGATAGAGTTTGTCAGAATAATAGGGTATTTAATCAAGCTTTTTGAATTTAAGACTTATTTAGAGAAATCTAACTTATATTTTTAAGAGTTTAATTGTTTTGTTCATTTACCTTTAATGACATTTAATTTATTATACAGATTACTACAGATTTACCAATTTGTTTATTTAAAGACTTGAAAGTTTAGAAATACCCTTCTATAGTAAAGGTATAATGTTTCTCATATTTATGCAAAAAAGAATCTAATCGAGTTTAATAATTATTGTATCCTATGATAGGTACTAATTATATTGATATTTATAGCATAAATGTACAATTAGTTATGAACTAATCCTAAGATTAGCGTACAATTCTGCCTTGTATAATCAGTCCCTAAATAGTGTTTAGGATTAGATTAATTCTATAATTATTGTTATACTACACATAACTTATGTAACATAAGGATTAATACAGCATAATAATATTAATTATTGTCCAGAATCAGATATTTTTAAAGGGGATTTTTGTAATGAAATTATGGGCCAAATAAAGTTAATACACCGATAAAAAACACATTTTTAATGGAGACAATGGAATTCCTCATTTCTTATTACTTTTAATTTCATTTTATATCACTATTACATTTAAACAATTAGCCATTAATCAATTTTTTATTCAATAATAATCTTTTTTTCATAAACACGTCGAATACATTTTAGTTTAAGTTGGATTGGAAAAATTAAATATATTTTTCAGTTTAGTCAGTCTTTTGGGAGTAAATTAAATTTTTATACTTTACACTTTTGTAAAAATCATGTTAATTTTTGTTAATAATTAAATGGAGTGCATTAGGACATTGATTTATACAGTGTGGTTTCTCGAATTCTGGTATTTTATAAAGGGGGAATATGTAGACACATCGAGGTATTAATATTATAAAATTATTGTATCGATACGAACTTCCGTTAACGTCCAACATGTAAATTATTCAAGTTAATCAATTTTAAATAGAAATTATACGGCAATGTATGGACCAATTTATGGCCTACCTTCACAAACAAAGCCATATCCTCAACCTTATAGAAATATCCAAGCTCCTCCTTCAAGTGAGAATCTCGTATGTGTTTTCCTGATCTATTTACAGATCCTCCAGATTTTTTAATTAGCTAATTAATTAAATATTTTTTAAAGGGACTCAGCAAGCTAGAATTCGAGAATGCCGAAATTCGGCGTGAGAACAAAGAGATCCGGTCCAAATTAGCGGAACTCCTCGAGCGAGTAGCTCATCTTGAGGCAAAAGTTGGCAAATTCATATTAACATTCAGATTTTTATTCTTTAATCCAAAAATTAACAATCTCCTTCCAGGAAAAGGCTTCAGATCATACTAATAAAACAATGTGTGGGGGAATGGCGGAAGAACTGGCGTCCCTTCGAGAACTATTGGCTCAAACGCGTCAAACTTGTTCCCAAATTGCTAAAATCCATTCTGGAACTTCAAAGGTATTAACTTTAATGAAATGAGCTCAGCTAAACTAATTTTTACATTTTGGAAATCAAAGCCAAAGAAAAAAGGTGGCAAACAAATTGCGTATACAAAGGTTACCTCGATGTCAGCAGCGCCATCACCAACGCCAATGTCATCTTTGACGTCTAAACCCGAAGAAAATTTCGAAACACGCCCTTTATTCCCATTTGCACCTTTAGAATTTAATCAGAGGATTCTTCCACCAATTTCTGACAAGAATATTCCTGATCCGGCCCAATTCAAAGAAGATTATGTTTTTTACGACTCATTTGACGATTTAAATTGGAGAAATCAATGGAAGACTTTGGGAAAAGGGTTCATTAGCTTTGAATGGGATCCTTTGTAAGTGAGCTTTATTTTGAAGTTCCCGATTGACTTTAAAGACTTCATCAAACTTTCCTAATTTAATTTCTAAATCAGATCTCACGCCCTGAAGGCTGAACATCCGGGTATCTACTACATTGGAGCAAAATTGCCATCCCCGCTTAGCTTAAAAGCATATCCTCGGTCTATTCTCCAGCTTTGGATGATGGTACCACCGAGGAATTCGCTTCCATGCACGAACGAGACTGGACACTTCAATTTGGCAACTTATCTTTACGATTGTCGAGATAATGGGTATAAACTTCATGTGTAAAATTCTAAAAATGCCTTAAAATGAACCTTTTTTCAAGGACCCCGAGGATTATGGTTCAAATGGGGGCCAATATATGCAAGGGAAACATCTATTACAAGCTAATGGACCCTTTGGGGGGAGTAGGGCTATTTCCAATCAAACTGGAGCCTCTAAACTTTTTTGGGGTGGACCCAAACAAAGAACATTCTGTAACAATTAGTCAAGCCATAGACCATTTTGGGGGATTTCAACTCTGGATTAATGGGGTGTCGATTTCTTCACAAAATTTCACATTTCCTACATCAAGCTCTGATCCTAGCCTGGATTCTACCTATAAAACCTATGATTGGGGAGTCTGTTCAATTGGATTGAAATTTAATATTACAAAACCCGGTGGAACCTTTTATTTTGACGATATTCTGCTTACCACTAAAGAGGCATTTGCTCATCAGATTAGAACAATAAAGAATACGATTGATTAGGAATAGAAAGAGTTTTGTAAAATTCAAATGAATTCGTCCACAATTTATTTGAACGCGTAGAAATTTTTGAACATATTTAAATTATAACTCGATCTATTTGCAATATGTTTAGAAATAGCGTTAGAAAATAGAAACACATTCTTAAATTAAATATTATTGGCTTTACAGGTCCATTAAGGACATTATTTCCTCTTCAACTCCTTCCCCGATTTTTGGATTTTGTTTTTTCTTTCCCGATCTTTTAGTTTTTTTCTTGCCCTTTGCTTTTGGCTTTTTGGCCTTTGCCTTTGGCTTTTTGGCATTTGCCTTTGGCTTTTTCCCTCCAGATTTGGGCTTAACCTTCTTAACCTTGGGCTGAAAAAAAGGAAATTCACATAAGAATAATGCAATATTTAAAAATATATGGATTTATCAAATAAATATCATAATTTTTCAATTACTTCTGGAGTTGAAGTCGTTGTTGCAAGATCTTTGAGAATATTCTTCGAGTTTGATCCTTTAGCATCCTTCCAAATCTTAAATTCAACCTTGCAAGTGGTATTGTTCACATGCTGGCTCAGGTATTTTGTCCTGATAGATAATTGCAGGTAATTAGAGGTAATTAAAGGCTCAATATGTACTGATACTAAAAGTCTAAAATACTGTACTTACGTGTTGAATACGGCAAAGCATATTGGGCAAGAGTATTTGGTGCCTTTATGGATTTCTTCGTGCCTGAAACATGCAAAAAGATTCAATGAATATTTGCGTAATTTATGTAATTTAACTATTTTTATTTAAAATTTAAATATTCTTACTTTCGCAAACAATCAAGCCTGAAAAAGGATTTTAAACAAACTGAACAAGAATGTGCCGTCTTCGTATGGCTTTCCACGTGTGATTTATAGGAGCTACTATGAGCGAATCTAAATACAAATGTTTATTATTAGCCAGGCAATACTCGTAATGTAAAAGCTAATAAATTAATACCGTCTCGAACAAATCGTGCATTCATATTTCTTCACCCCAAGATGAAATGTGTCGATATGATTTTGGAGGGAATTGCTTGAAATAAACTGCAATTGAAAATTAAATATTAAAATTGTGTGATAATTTGATAAATAAATAATATAAATCTAACCAGTTTTGGGCATTCTGGACATAGGTGATCGAATGTTTTGGAATGCGTCTTTATGTGCAGGTCGTAAGATTGCTTGTTAATTAAAACTTTTTCACAAATCTCGCATTTTACACCCTTCCCCTCGTGTTCTTTTTCCCTGTGCTCATCTAGGGCTCGTTTTATAGCGAAATCCTTGCCACAAACGTCACAAACCTCCCTTTTAAAAAATTTAATATGATTATTTATCACTTTTGCTATGAAATACATTACCTACCTTTCGCGAGTATGAGTCTTCAAGTGCTGAGTAATCCGACCCTTTGAGATAAATGTTTTTGGACAATATGTGCATAGGTAAGTTTTTGGAAGAGTAGTATGCTTCTCTGAAACATGCATTTTTAATGAAGCTTCATTTCGGTAAATTTTGCCACATGTATCGCATATTGAGGGAACATCCTCGTGTGATCTCTGATGAATGAGGAGTCGGCTCCTCCATTTTGCGGTGAAATCACATGTTGGGCATTTAAATTCAGGTTTTGGAAGCCCTAAAAAAATAGAAAAATGCACTTAAAAATGGCAAAGTATGTTTTATTTAATCCAAACCTTTCATATGGGTCAGTCGAATATGTTTCTGCATTCGAAAGTCGAGTCTACTTCGATATGAACATCCTTCAAAGGTACAGCTCGTGATCGGAGATGCCTTTTCTTTGGCCTTATAAGCTTCATATCTTCTTCTCCTTTTGAGATAATTCGCATCTTCACTTATCTTGGGTCTTACACGACCTCTCTTCACCTTGTTCAAATGGCTGACTCCATTCCTGGGTCTTCCAAGCCTAATTCTACCCTTGGCGGATTCCCTCTGGGGCCTTTTGCCGGAATTCAAGTCATTTAGGCTGAATCTGGTCTGATTTGGTGGCAATTCCAGTCTGTTTAATAGCACTTTAGACTCCTTGAGCTCGACAATGGGTTGAGAGTCGATGAAATCGGGCGTGAGGTCCTCCTGGTGGTCATCAAGGGGTCCATCGTCAGCTGAAGATGGAACATCTTCAAAATCCTCGAAATGAATTTCCTCCGAATGGACAGAATGGAAACTGGTCTCCATTTTGGAGACAATTGTAGGAATGAGATCTAGATCTGTTTAAAAATTCAATTAGATATTTGAGATTATGTAATTTCAAGAACCTTTAACGAGGGCACATCTTCCAGCATAGAATGTATCCAGTGTTTCTCCAGGCTCATAATTAGTTCCCAATCTCAGATTTATATCCTTTTGTGTCTTTTGACTCAACTCAAATCCTCCGATTAAATTCCTCTCAAATTCCACTTTTAAAGACTCCAGGGTCGACTCGAGCTTCTGGATCTTGACAAAGGTGTCCACCATCGAGGTCAGATGAGAATCACATTTGGAACAAAGAAGAGAATCCGCCAGAAATTGTCGAGAATTGACTTGGAAGAATTTTTCAAGAAATCCTGGATTTTGAGGAAATGGACGGTGAACGTCACCGAATGGTAAAACCCCGAAGCAGATGAAGCAGTGGATATCCTTCTCCAGATCCATTTTGGTCCGTTTTTAATTAGATTTGCATTAATAATAAAAATGTTTTTCAAAATTAAAAATTTTTTTCCGGCCAAAATTTTTTGGCCGCATTTTTGGGCATCTTTTAAATATGTAACTCGGAGTTTGGGGCGATTTTGAGACAAAATGATTTTGCAGGCATTCGATAGTTTATCGAGAAATTATTTCAAAAATTCAAATTATAGGTACCTTTTTTTAAGATTTTTTTTCAAAATGATAAAGATATCAGCAGAGTCTGCTGATGATATTAGATATCTGTAGATCATTGAAACTAATTGCATTTACAAGTGGGGGATTCAATCCCGTTCCATTGATCCTGAGTTAATTAATGCACTTTACTGCATTGATATCGAGAATACCTATACCTGTATTGTTTAGGATTACGGATACTATACAGTTTGTAAACTGGCCTTGTAAAAATCAAATGATAATACAATAGTACCTAGTCCTACTCGAAGATTTCGAGTCGAAATTGTTTGAAATATATATTTTTATTTTTTTAAAATCATAATGTTCTGTTCTGCATATAAAATAAATTGATGGAAAAATCGAATTATTAGTCCACATTTTCGGGATTTCCCCCTATATTAGAATATTCCCCTCCCTTTCTCCCTTTTCTCCTTTTTCCGATTTCCGCTTCTTCCCTCGTCATTTTTTCCAAAATCTGGAATAAAAAATTTTTAAGTAAGCATTTTAATTGACTTATTTATGAAATTATAATTAAATAAATATCTGTAATTACTTCTGGTGTAGCCACAAGGTCCTTAAGTAAACTCATCGTGCTACTTGCACCTTTAGCTTCCTTCCAAATCTTAAAATTATCCTTGCATCCAGTCTTTGTCACATGCTGATTGAGGTATTTTGGCCTAAATTATTCAAAAAGAAAAATTGCATTTATCCAAATTGAAATAATAGAATAATTAGTAGATTTCGCACGTGTTGAATATGGCTTTGCATATTGGGCAAAAATATTTTGTGCTCCTGTGAATTTCTTCGTGTCTGAAATAAAACAATTAAAGAAATGATCATATGTATTTTGATATTTCATACCTTCGCAAAGTATCAATCCTGAAAAAGGATTTCAAACAAACTGGACAAGAGTATTCCTTCTCCTTCTTATGAGTAATTTTTATATGCTTTTTAAGGTATTCTTTACGGCCAAATCTAAATATAAAATTATTAATTGAAACTCTCAAGGTCTGAGTATTTACAATAAATAAATATCGGTATCTCACCGTTTCAAACAAAACTCGCATTGATAATTCCTCTCTCCTCGATGAATTACGGAGATATGTGAATTGAGGTCAAATTTAGAATTGTACTGCAAATTGAAAAAGTTTAAAATTATATTATGTATATTCCTTTCGAACAAAGGATTGTAATTTAATATTTATCTAACCCCTTTTGGACATTCTGGACATTGGTAATCGTAAATATTGAGGTGATATTTCATATGGACATCGTAGGATGATTTGTTAACCATTACTCTTTGGCAAATTTCACACTTTACACCTTTCCCCTCGTGTTCTTTTTGCCTGTGTTCGACCAGAGTTTGCCTTTGAGCAAAATCTCGACCGCAAAACTCGCAAACCAACCTAAAATAGAAATATAAATCTTCATTTCTTTGCAATGCGAGGATATAATTTGTAAATAATTAACCTTTCGCGAGTATGAGTCTTTAAATGTAGATTAAGCCGACCCTTTGAAGTGAAGGCTTTAGGACAATATGAGCACAGGAAAGACTTTGGGTCAGTATGCTGCTCTGAGACATGCATTTTCAATGAAGATTCATTCCGGTAACTTTTGCCACAAAAATCGCAAATTGAGGGGACATTTTCATGTGTTCTCTGATGAATGAGGAGTCGGCTCTTCCATTTTGCGACAAATCCACAAGTTGGGCATTTATATTCCGGTTTTGGAACCCCTGAAAAAAAAATAAAAACAATATTGTAGCTTAATTTTAGACTATTTGGAATAGATTTGTCAATTGATAGATTTATTTTATCTAAACCTTTCATATGCATCAGCCGAATATGTCTCTTAATTCGAGCTTTAAATCTACTCTGATATAAACATCCTTCAAAGGTGCAGCTCATCGGAGATGCCATTAAATTCTTGGCTTTGTATATTTCATAATACGATTTCTTTTTGATATAAGTCTCGTCATCATTTTTTCTGGGTCTTCCAGGAGGTCTTTTCACCCGCTTTGACCGACTGATTCTTATCTCTCCTTTCCTGGGTCTTCCACGCTTTAATTTTGATTGGGTGGCAAGGATCTTGAGCTCTTGACTGGATTTCAAGTCATTTAGGTTGAAACTTGTCTGATTTGGTGGCAAATCCAGCCTGGGCAAAGACACAATTGCTTCCTTGAGCCCTATAATGGGTTGAGAGACGATAAGGTCGGGTGTGAGGTCCTCCTGGGGGTCAAGAGGTTTCTCATAAGCTGGAGATGGAACTTCTTCGAAATCCTCGAAAACAAATTCCTCCGATTGGAAATTGGTCTCGATTTTGGAGATGATTGTAGGAATGAGATTTAGATCTGTTAATATAATATATTATTTAGTAGGTAATTAATTATGAAATTATGTAATTATTAACCTTTAACGAGGGCACATCTTCCAGCATAGAAAGTATCCAGTGTTTCTCCAGGCTCATAATTAGTCCCCAACCTCCGATTAATGTCCTTTTGTGTCTTTTGGCTCAACTCAAATCCTCCGATTAAATTTCGCTCAAATTCCGCTTTTAAAGTCTCCAATGTCTCCTGAAGCTCCTGAATCTTAACAGAGGTGTCCACCATCGAGGTCAGATGAGAATCACATTTGGAACAAAGAAGAGAGTCAGCCAGAAATTGTTGAGAATTTACTTGGAAGAATTTTTCAAGAAATCCTGGATTTTGAGGAAATGGGCGGTGGATGTCACCGAATGGCAAAACCCCGAAGCAGATGAAGCAGTGAATGTCCTTCTCCAAATCCATTTTGTTCAATTTTAATTAGATTGGCATTAAAAAATATTTCTTTGATCTGTCACAATCTTTTAAAAATATTTCGTCAATTTGAATTCTTTTACCCGCATTTTTGGGCAGCTTTGAATTGGTTGGGGCGCTTTTGAGATTATTTTTTCAAGGGCCACCTGCATTGCAGTTAAGTTGCAATGCAATGCAATATGAAATATGAATAAACTCAGGACTCTAGTGACTAGTCTGACTCTGGAGTCTGGATACTGGAATTTCCAGTATCCAGAATCAGATCCCCAGAATACGGAATCTGGAATAATGGATGTCGAGTGCGTCTTTACTTTTAGTTTTACAAAATCCTACAATACAAACTTCTATTCACTATTTTAATTACCTACGCTTAAAATAATATTCTATCATACGAGACCAGTGGTGTAGAGTTAAATGCATTTTTAAGCCGGAAGTATTTCATATAAATCAAAATCCGTTCACAATTTATTTGAATTTTAAATTTTGAAACATATGTAGTAATGTACACAATATACTCGTAACTCGTATAAAACTTCCATACGATTATGCGATCGATTAACCGAATTCTTAATTTATACTAAATCTATGTACTCCCATATTTAAATTATAGGCTTTGTTCGAATCACAATGCATGCAACGTTTACAATTATTCAATAAGTTCTGTCGGAGCCGCAAGATCTTTGAGATAGTTCCTCGAGCTATAATTCGATGAATCTTGATCCTCCTTCCAAGCCTTAAATTTATCCTTGCATTTGGTCTTATTCAAATGCTGACTTAGGTATTTTGTCCTGGATTATTCAAAAAGAAATTTTGTAAAATTAAATACAAGAATAATTCCGCAATGTGTTTGTAGAACGTACGTATTGAAAACGGTATTGCATATTGGGCATGGATATTTGATATTTTTGTGGATTTCTTCGTGCCTGAAAGTTAATTTTGAAACAATTATCCGAGACTCTGATCCTGAGTAATAGGGTACTCAAAATTCGACTCACCTTCGCAATAAACTTAAACTGAAAAAAGTCTTTGGACAGGAAGAGCAGGCGTATATCTTTTCCTTTTTATGAGTAGCCTCCATGTGCGATTTATAATGCCCCTTACGGCTGAACCTAAATAGAAATAAATTATTCAGATATTAATCAAACAATTCATCAATTTCAAAAATTGATAATAAAATCTCACCGTTTCGAACAAATCTCGCATTGAAACTTCTTCTCGTCTCGATGAATTACAGCGATATGAACATTGAGGGCTTGATTTGAATTGTACTGCAATAATGCAATAATAGGAATTAAAATTAAATGTAAGATTTCAAATGTAAAATAAATATTTAATTTGTAATTACATATTTTGAGCATTCTGGACATTTGTACTCGAATGTTTTGGAATGCGACTTTAGGTGTTGTTTGTAAGATTGCTTGTTAAGTAACATTTTTTGGCAAATGTCACATTTTACACCTTTCCCCTCGTGCTCTTTTTGCCTGTGCTCATCCAGGGCTCGTTTTATAGCGAAATCCTTACCACAAACGTCACAAATCACCCTTTAAAAAAATCATTTTAATTCGATGAATCCTTTAAGATTTGCATTTGAGAAATATTGAACCTTTCTCGAGTGTGAGTCTTCAAATGTAGATTAAGCCGACCCTTTGAAATAAAGACCTTTGGACAAAATGAGCATAGGAAGGACTTTGGATCAGAATGCTGCTCTGAAACATGATGTTTTAATGAAGCTTCGTTTCGGTAACTTTTTCCACATGTATCGCAAATTGAAGGAATCTCCTGGTGCATTCTCTGATGAATGAGGAGTCGGCTTCTCCATTTTGCGGTGAAATCACATGTTGGGCATTTAAATTCCGGTTTTGGAAGCCCTGAAAAAATAAAAAAAAGCATTTAAAAAAAATCGTAAAATAGAAATATTTAATCCAACCTTTCATATGGGTCAACCGAATATGTTTCTTCATTCTAAAGTCAAATCTACTCCGATATGAGCATCCTTCAAACGTACAGTTCATCGGAGTTTTCTTTTCTGCTTTTTTGGCCCTAATCTTAAACGCTTCATAATACTTTATCTTTCTTAGATGAAACTCGTCATTATACATCCTGGGTCTTCCAGGACCTCTAGTCGCCTGGTTCAGTCGGCCGATCCTTTTCTTAGTTCTTCCACGGCTTCCTTTTCGGCAGTGGATGACCTTCTTGGGCCTAAGGCCGGATTTCAAGTCATTTAGATTGAAACGAGTTTGATTTGGTGGCAATTCCAGCCTGGGCAAACACACTATTGCTTCCTTGAGCCCTATAATGGGTTGAGAGACGATAAGGTCGGGTGTGAGGTCCTCCTGGGGGTCATCAAGAGGTTCCTCATAAGCTGGAGATGGAACTTGTTCGAAATCCTCGAAATCAAACTCCTTAAAGGGGAAAGAGGTCTCAATTTTGGAGATGATTGTAGGAATGAGATTTAGATCTGTTAATAATATACATTGTTTAGATAAATTAATTATTGGTTTAAAAATGAAATTTGGGCAATTATTTTAAGAGAAACCTTTAACGAGGGCACACCTCCCAGCATAGAAAGTATCCAGTGTTTCTCCAGGCTCATAATTAGTCCCCAACCTCTGATTAATGTCCTTTTGTGTTTTTTGGCTCAACTCAAATCCTCCGATTAAATTCCGCTCAAATTCCGCTTTTAAAGACTCCAATGTCTCCTGAAGCTCTTGGATCTTGACAGAGGTGTCCACCATCGAGGTCAGATGAGAATCACATTTGGAACAAAGAAGAGAGTTCTCGAGAAATTGTTGAGAATTGACTTGGAAGAATTTTTCAAGAAATCCTGGATTTTGAGGAAATGGACGGTGGACGTCCCCGAATGGTAAAACCCCGAAGCAGATAAAGCAGTGAATGTCCTTCTCCAGATCCATTTTGGTCCAATTAGATTCGATTGGCATAAAAAATAAAAATTAATTATAAATTTGTTTTGTCAAATTCTTTCAAAAAACAATTTCAAGTCAATTTGAATTCTTTTAGCCGCATTTTTGGGCAGCTTTCAAAATTGATCGGAAAATTGGGGCGAGTTTGAGATTTGAAATTTTTTGTCTCGACTCGATCTCTTCGGAATTTTACTACCCATCTTTCAATAAAGTAATTAGTAATTAGTAAATTACTAATTACTAATTACTAATAATAATTATTCATAAATATAATTTATAAATCATAGTCCCTAATGATGCGTCAAATATTATAATGTTGTTCAGTTTGTCCCATTTCCTCAAATATCACATTTATTTATTATATCAGCAATTGTACGGTAATTCATTATGCATTCGATTCCTAATTCTCAACATAATAATATTTAATTTTTAATAATTTATTTTAAATTTCAAATGTCTGAAAACCCCAGAATTGACAAAATTTGTTTGAAGGAAGGCCTTTCTTCCTCCTTTCTTTGCCAGCAACATTTGAGCAATCCATTTCTGAAAAGTTATTAAAAGTATAGGTAATAATTAGATTACGGTATAAAGATTAATAAATTGAAAATCGAATTTAATTTTGAAATATCTGTATGTAGAAACTAATTAATTCTACATTTTATCAGTGGCATGATCAGGTCTTCCAAGTCGCATTCCAGCATCCAAATTATTAATAAATTCAGGAGACCAATTCATTCCCACAAACGGAATCGATCCCATTGTAAAAATCTGCAAATATTTAATGGCTTGTATTTAAAGTATCAAAAAATTAAATGAATTTATCAAAAAATATTTCTATCATAAATTTAAATGAATTTATCTAAAATTATTTCCATCAAAAAAATAAATGAATC
>JAAZTK010001579.1:0-13526 GCA_036507255.1 Megalothorax incertus
GAAAAGAACGGTGCATAAGCCTATCATATTTAAATTATTCTCCTCCCTCATCTTCACCTAATTAAAAAATAGGGAACCTTTGCCAGAATAAACTGAAAATCCTCGGTAGTACCTACTACGATATAGGTATTGTATTTCTTGAATTCTACTTTATTTGAAGCAAAAGGAAATTAGTCAAACAAACTAGATAGAATGGGAGAATGAACTGAGAACAAAACCGGGCTTAATATTTAAGAGAAAGGATCCAAAACTCTTCTACTATAGATAATACTATTTCTTGAGGTATTGTTTTCCTCCTCCTCCTCCTCCTCCTCGGAAAATTCGGGGAAAAGTCAGAAACAAAGGCTGATGGGAACTCTTCAATGTTGCAGATGCAAGATGAGTCGCATTGCTCTCGGAAGCCTTGTGAGATACGATGCGACTCAATCGGATTACACCAGATTAGTTTGAATGATGAACGAGAAGGAGAAGAAGGAGGAGGAGAAGAGCCCAACAACTCATATTAGAAATCTCTAATGTACTTATAAGGGCTACCCTCCCATACCTCCTCCTCCTCCTCAGGACCAATATTGTATTCTGGGCGAATGTTGCTCGAATTCGCCCTTTTGCCACACACACGGAGGCGACGGGAGGTCGGAGCAAACACGAAATCTTTTCTTACTTACACATCCAGTCTGTCTGCCTGTATATACTTACATATAAATAAAAACATTTTGGGAATCAGAGGGGATCACATAGAAAGAAGATTAACTCGGAGGACTGGTCACCAAAGTCCATGCTAGCTCGTGATGAGCCATCTCTCTCTCTCTGGTTGATGAATTCGCCTGATTCGTCGTATTTTTCTGCTCCCTTCCATCTCTGCTTAATGTCTCAAGGGACTCACTGATGAAAGTGGTCGAAAAATCCTTATTGGCTTGCACATTCAGATAAGCTAGATATTTTGTAACTTGTATTAGATACATTCAATAGAAAAGTACTATCTATCTAGTAGGTATACAAACAATTGTAATTTTCCAATTCCTATATTTTTCTCATTTGAAATCTAATTTATCTTTTTTTCCCTTTCTTCGTCGTGTTTGTATAAAACAATGTTCTATTCAAAATATCATGAGTTGTAGTATTCCCAGAGTTGAAAAATCATCTTATTCCATTTTGGATATATTCGATAATTGAAGTTTTTCGTACATTTTTGTAAGATCTTACATGGTCCATTCGAATTCCTATATGATAGAATTTAAACCGAACTATTGAAAGAGAAATGCAAAAAAACAGATGAAAAAATGACATGGAGAATTTATTTATCTACCCTGCAAAATATGAATAAATCTGGGGGTACTTGTTTGCCGAATTTGAAGGGATCGAAGCGAAGGAATCAAATCCTTCCCTGATTAATCCATTCAAATGCAAACGAGTGAGAGTAAAGCTAGACTCTTTTGATATCACAAACCAACACAATCCATACTGACTCAATTCAAATCAGGACTTGCTTTCTTCTTTTAAACCCTATCTCCTCCTCGTTTTCAAATTCAATCCCTCATGTCAATAGTACGAGTATTTGGTCTTACATACCTACATATCGTATATATAGGATGAATATGCTACTCCACCCTCACATAGTTCATGAACACCCTGCTAGGATGCCAAGGGAGGAGGAACAAATGTTGGATTTATTACATTCATTTGAATCATCTTCTTTCAGATCATTATGTGAATAGGAGCAACTCCAGAAGGGAATGGATATTAAAAAGCAATACAGAAGGAATTGGAAGATGAGCGAGAGAGTCGTGGCTCTTAACTCTTGGAATCTAATTTTTTTAGTCACCTCAAAAAGGTCTTTGATTGTAAAAGTATCTGTATATAATACCGAATATACGAGAAGCAAATCTAATACAAATTCATGTTCTGAATGCTCTGAATTAATCAGTAATGCAAGGATTTGTATCAGTTCAGTATCTCAGGATTATGATTAGTATCTTGGTGTACAGATATTGTATCTGAAAGGTAGGTAGTATACTTATAGGTAAATTCAATACTTTAATATTGCATTGAATAAGACTGTGTTCATGTGCTGCTCATTTGCTCGGATCGGGTGTCACTCCCCTCAATGTAAGGTGCACTAATATTTGTGAACACATAAATGTGGTTGGATTAAAAAAAGGTTCCTTTACAATGCCAAGAATGGGCTGGCTACCGGGGTTTTGAGATTTGAAACTTTTTTGAGGAGCGATCCATCACCGAAAGGCCTCTACTCTCTTTAGGTATATCCTCTATAAAGAAATGCGAAGGGGCAGGGAACTCGTTACAGGGTCCATTGTGAACTCTTTCAAATGTTAAGTATGACAGGGGACCCTGGAGCCAAATCAAAGCACTTTGCTCTCTCTCTCTATCTCACACACACTCTCACTACATCCAGTTTGATTTGAATCTTATCACGAGAAATATCTATTTCCCTCCTGGAATATCATCCCTGGAAAGCTAGCTACTTTTTGCTACCAGCATTATAAAAACTCATAAAAAGTTTATAAATGTGCTCGAACATTGAGCTCTTTTGGCTCTTTCCTCTGGCTCTCTCACACACATACGAACGTCTATCACTCAACGAGACAGATGAAAAGACTCGATTTGATTCACTTTCCTAGCGAATTTTACAATTATATCGTAGTACCTACTAGACTTAAGATTTGATAAATTGAAAAAATATCCTTACCCTTAAATTCCAGAAGCATTACGATCAGTCCATGACCAGATTGTTCTTCACTGATCCTGAGCGTAATTAGATAGCAATAGCTGAAAGGTGTCATCTACCTTGAAATGACATTTACAGCCCTAGGAAAAAATTTGTGCCGAGCGTATACCTACTCTGATTTTAAAGAGCATTGATTTGACTCGTCATTTTTGATTCTCTCCGGGGCAAGTAGTAGCTAGTCTCACTTAACAATATTGGTATTCACGGCAAAAAAGCATTTCATGTCTCATATAATCACAGACTCGAAGCTTTAAATATTTATGCACACCTTCTTATCGTCTTTTACTTTGCATAAAACCTGAGGAGGAAAGAAAAAGTGTCTTTCCCCCTCCTCCCTCGTCGACTTTCATATTAACTGAAGGAGAAGATGAAAGGAAACAGACAAGAATCTCTCTCTCTCTCTGCAAATCTTTTCACATACATTATTTGGCAAACACATGTTAACGTGATAGATCCTACATGTAGAAAGTGTGCAAAAGATAAGGGGAAATGTGCTGAGGGGGGAGACGGGAGATGAAAGACGAAGGAATAATAAAATTGAAACCATTTAACCCGTGCTCCTCCTCAGCAGAGCTACCACCTTTGAGTGACATGACATTTTTTAGGCTGCATTCCGCCATTATATGTTTATAATACCCTTGGGACACCCCCACCGCCTCCACCTCCTACTCCTTGCCGTGTCATTCCTCCCTCGTGAGAGAAGGAGGAAAAACTCGAGAAATCCTCAAAGGGAAATTGTATCAAAAAAAATGCCCTCGAAAAGTAGAGGGCCAAAAGTGAATGCCTTTTATTTTTATACAAGTTGACTTTTTTGTGTGTCGCTTGGCTCGAGAAAAATATATATTATTTATCCATCTAATTCTGAGTTCACGCGGGGAATTTCTTTCCCTTTAACACCCATCTTATTTACAGAGTATTTCTGGAGTAAAAAAAATATTTCCACAAAGAGCTAAGGGTCAAGCAGACTTGGGCTTGTAGGCGGGATATGAGCAAATTTTTTTTCTCACCAACTTGCTTCCATATTTAATGATTTTCTCAGTTCTCAGGATCCTTCACCAACTCAAATTCCTCATCCAGCAGATATATCTCTGGAGACATTTTTATTTTATTTTTTTTTTGAGCCAGAGAGAGAGAGACCTCGTTATATCTCCCTTAAACTTATTTCTCTTTTGATATTGACTTTGCAAGATTTACAAAATGAAAGAATACTGCAGGGAAATTCCGTTCAAAATCAAAGGGGAAATCAACTGCTTTCCATCAAAAATTTAATTCCTTCGACTCAACGAGTATTCATATGTAGTAATACTAATATATTAATATGACCTTAAATATAGGCGGATAGAGAGTGCTGGAGAAGACTGCTGTACTATTTGTATTTACTTTTGAAATGAAAAATGATACTAAAATAATAGAGATATACCTATAGTAGGTACTAATGTATAAAACTATTAGTACCCTACATGGTATATATTGTATTACTTACTCGGGGGGATCAATATGAAAAGTACTCCCTTAAATAAATATCTTTTATTCAAGCATTACGGCTCTCTGATATAGTATATCAGTCAGATTTCCAAATAAAGAAACAAAATAGTACGCTATATATTACTACTACTACTACAATTGGCCAAACATATTTAATAAGTTGATACTGTTCGTATTTGCAAACTTTAAAACTTTTAGCTTTGTACTTTTGTTGAATACCTACAGTATAATATATCAAGTTCATGTTTCTATTTTTCTTGGGATCTCTGGTTGGGTAAAAAAAGAGCAGGGGGAGAGCTAGGTAGAGCCCCAAGGGATACTTGAAATATGTCAGCCTTTATTATCGAAATGCCTCGTACCTTTGAAAGCTCTTTCTCTTATTTGTAGTTTGTGTGCACCGTCCAGGCAGACTAGAATCTAGGATATCCTGTAAAAATAAAATATGTTCCAGTCTCCAGAAGAGTAAGAGAGAGATATGATATTTTTTTGTTATCTCTTTATGTTCCTATAAGAAAAAATGACACGGGAAATGAGCGGCGAGTCAAAGGAAAAGTCACAATTAATAAAAAGGGAGATCAATATGTACGCATTTTTTGCAAGCATTCCTTTGCAGAAGAATCCAATTTATATATTTCACTTATTATTAATAATGATCAATACTATACGGATAATTGTAACAAATACACAATGCAAGCTCGATGCTATTTTTGTTTCATACTGCGTTATCACAATGCAATGCATATAATGTGTGTGTTTTAGTTTGTTTTGCTGGAAAGATAAATAATTGGGGGCCCCCAATTATATCCAAATACAATAATAAACAAAAGGCGGGTGCTTGGGCAAACATTAATTAAGGGTGTCAGAGTTGCAACCCAATTAGGAATTAATTACTTTAATAAGAACACACACTATAATCGAAGTGTGTAAATTGCCAATTATTTTTACTTTATACGTAAATATACTCGCACGTGCTCCATTCATTCAGCATTCAGGTAAACCAAATAATTCACTTTTGTTTATAGCTTTTTGTTAATTAATATCGGACCACGAGCAATAGGGTTTACTTTAAACTTACTAGGCTGCAATTATTAACCCAATGCACTGCAGATTTATGAGGATTTTTATGATTGATTGTATAGGTACTCTCCAGCGGCTTATCCGGCCTAGCCTATCTAATTGCTCATGAAGGTTTCGAGGTTTTACAACCCCGTTAAAATGGCTACAAGTGTCCAAAGATTGGTCAGATGAGGAGGAGGAGAGGTCAGCCCTAATAAATTGCAATGGTCATAACTCTTTGGGGACTTAAATGGACCGAGTTGCTCCTCCCCCTTATATTTACCATGTCATATAAGAATGACCATTAAATTATTTCATCCGAATCTCACGCTATGTATTTATATGTGCATAAAGGAAAAGCTTCAGAAAGGGAGTCGATACTGATCAAACAATTGCAGATAATCGTATGTATTCAATTTGGAATTGCATAGCTATTTTGCAAATTGTTTAGATGCATAAATATAATCTATACTAATTCAGGGTCAATTTATATGGGATTCTCGTGAAAAAAGGGGTGAATAAACTACTAATCTTAAATAATAATAATATGTAGTATGTATTAAAATACAGCCATTACTTTGGTGGGAATATTCTCAAATTATTGACATGTTGGCTGTAAACATGCAAAAATAGACATGTGCCCCATGAACTTGACATAAGAAAAATCATCACAATTAGACATGCACAAAATTTCAAGGGGGGGAAGTGTGAGAATGAGATTATATTAACACTTGCATATTCCCAACGGATTCCTTTATTACGAGTAGGTATGTTATAGTATTTGCTGAAAAGTGTGTATTATGTACCTACCCTGTAATATTGTTGGTTAATAACATAATTTACTCTTAAATCATTATAGGCTCAAATTCCCTCTGTAAATGACGAATTTCATAATAAAAAGCTCCCTAATATTTCTTCGATCCATTTCTTGGCATTTTGACGAGGGAAACCAAATCCGGGCACTTATGAAGCATGGAACAGAATACCCTCCTCGGGAGTATCTCCTCGAGCCCTCCTCTTTATGGCCTTTTTTACATTGAGAGCACGCCAATGTCATTTGATCCTAATTCTCCTCCGTCCCTAGATATTCCCACCCCTCCTCCTCCTCCTCCTCCTCCTCTTCCCATTCTCTCCAGGCTGCTTTGGCTTAAAATGATTATAATGGAATGAATGGAGGGAGGAAGGAAGGAACACCCCACAAACATCATTAATTCCTCCTAAATTCCCTATTAGGCCAGCCGTTATGGCCCGGTCAAACTCCATTATTTCACAAAATCGCTTTCTTTTTCACGTATATTATTCGACTCATAATTCACCGTGCAATCATATTAGGCAGGTCCTATATAGTATAGTGTACAGATATTTGCTCCGAGGGCCCTTATTTAATGTTGTACATATTATGATATTATATTACTCTGAGAATTGTGGGTAAATGAATACCGAGAAACATGTTAAA
This sequence comes from Megalothorax incertus, assembly GCA_036507255.1. Taxonomy (NCBI): domain Eukaryota; kingdom Metazoa; phylum Arthropoda; class Collembola; order Neelipleona; family Neelidae; genus Megalothorax; species Megalothorax incertus. Next base: position 6,744 of record JAAZTK010001579.1, read on the forward strand.
CGACTTCTTCTTCCTTGAGTCGAGAGTAAATAACATTGTCATAAATGAGATGACTTTATATTGTAGGTCTATCAGTATTTATCTGCCTATAAAGTTACTCAATTTGCTTTAAGACTATGATTTCCCGGTAATCTCAATACCCTCATAAAGATCATATTTCTCGAGTTCCTTTTTAAGTACCATTTCCCCAGCATGTGACTCCACACCATCCCTTCAAAAAGGAAATCAACTTATCCTTCAAAATTCATGGTTCAAAGCTAAAGCTAAAGGGTAAGCTAATAGAGATATGATTTATGTTAAGATAGCTTATCTTTTGAGAAATCGTGAATAGAGATGAATCCAGCCCAATATTTCTCAGATTGAGAATCCCTAGAGGAAAGGCGAGTTAAAGGTCAAAAGCCCTACCAAATACTAATGTATACAAAGATAGTGGAGTTGATTGAATTATGGCTTAAAGAATAAATATACAGATATATTTCATGGTATTTGAATGATGGCCGGATTGAGGAAATTGAGAAAGAAATGCAAAGTTCAAATGCAGAGAATAGAGCCAGTCAATTAAAGTGCATGGTATTTGCGAATAGAGAGAGTTTTACGATGATTGAATTGCATAGCTCTCACAATATGGTGTATATAGAGTAAATGAAATAATATGTATATCGAGTACCTACATACTTATGTACATATGGAGCTAATAATAAAAAGAGAATGGCCAGTTCAATCATAATTGCAAAATGAGAGCTGACTGACTGAGTACTGGGCCTGTCAGTCTGTGTTAAATTAATGAATATTATTATAAATATCACTGTGGAGAGCTTAAACCTCTCTATCACTCTCTTTCCTTGCTCAATTAATCTCCTTCATTAGGGGGTACATTTATTGTATTATGCTTGGTCAAAACCATTGGTAAATCCACATGAAGAATTAATTATATGTAGTATATGCATTGCAGAACGGCTGATTATATTTTAATATAAATAGTCTAATCGGCCAGCAGTTAAACACATTTCAAAATTCAATTCCAAATGAAAAAGATATCCATATTTGACTCGATTTGCCATTTGATCTAATAATATCTAGCCCGATCCATTTTACTTGTATAATCGCTTGTCAAAATATTCGGTTCACAAGTTGCGAATGCCCCGAATTCGGGGTCCGATAATAAAAGAAATCCTGTCGGGAAAGCCGGGGAAATGGAATGGAATGGATGATAAATGGATTCGGGTAGAGTTCTGGCAGAATGAGCAGAATCAAATAAAATGCAATGAATTGTGTCGAGCAACAAATGTTAACTCTTTCGACCTCAACTCCATTCAGTGCATGAAAAATCACAAATTATTACATTATTCTCCCCTTATCAACTTAGCTCACAATTCAATTAACTAAAACGAGCTCAATTAGCAAATTTACTTTGTAGGAAATGCAAGTTAATTGCTTTGGGCATGGGAGTTCGCCCGGGCCAAACGGAAATGAATGAGCTTTGGTGTATTTTTTCCTTCCCGAACGACAGCTTTATCTAATCCATCAAACTGTACAGCTAATGATGAGGTATTTGCATATTATAGGTACTACATGCTTCTATAATTTTTGGCAGAAAGAGGACTTTACAAAATAATAAGAAAGAATGCTTCATTTATTCGTATTGTTAAGTTTCAAGATCTTGCACGAAACAGGCATGGGAAATTGAAAGAAAAAAATTAAGCAAGTTTCTTTACCACAATGGGAATCCTCAAAATTTGCATTCACAATACAATATTGTATTGTATAGTAGAGTACGGACGTCGAATTAAATAAAATGATTTGCTAAGAAAAATGTATACATGCGAAAAGGCGTTTCCTGTAAGTGTAGCAGGCAAGGGATTTAATATTAATCCTCTTCAGAAATCCTACTTGAAAATTGCTAAAAATACCAACATCCTTCAATACATATAATATTTCGATTTTGAGTGTTCGTGAAGTACAGATAGACTAGTATACATCGCATGCACAGGAATAGGTTATAATTTGAGAATTCTCTTAATTATTTCCATTTGAATCTGATCTAAATTCCTTCTCAAGAGCATCTCAAAGCCGTATACCTGCCTTTGGATTAATTTACCACAGATCTACCTGGAGTAGGTAGACCTTTCTTACCCTGTATCTATAATATATATCTAATCCTCCTTGCCCTGTATTAACTCTTAAGGCTAAATGCCTGCCTACACTTTTATTCGGCGGATTATATATCGGCCTATATCTGTCTTTATAATAATTAATAAGGTATTGTAACCAGTACAGGGTACCCTATCGTATACTATATCCGAAGTGAATTAATTGGAGGCTCGGTTGCAGGGCGGTAGTCGGTCGATTTAAGTTAAATAGGTAAGACATGGGGAATGATTAATGGTTTTTAAAGTAAGCATGGATGGATGAAGCCATATAAAGAGGAGGCTGATAGATCTCATTTTGAGAGAGAAATCAAAGGATATGAGAGACCATATGCACACTCTTGAAACATTCTATATATCATTTAAAATAAAATCAATTATTAATATCTTTCATTTGCTGAACAGCTAGTTTATAATATACCAAGTATTATAAGAAACTTTATAAAATAGCAAAATTATCATTTTAATTTAATTTTTCCTATTAGGGTCAAGCATACTTCTCCATACTTATAAATTCCTGGATTCATATATAGTAAAAATCGAGTGTCTCAATTTTGAAATCTCTCTCCGTGTGAAACTTTGTTGTGATGATGATGATAGGGTGGGATATGTGTCCTCAAGGCTCAAAATGTAAGGAAATTCTTATCCAGAGAGTTTTGAATAACTTAAGTAAAGCAATTCGAGAGCATGCGAGTTCAGCCTCCTCTAAGGCCTAAGCTGTAGAGCTTTAGATTCAACTCTGGCCCCATGTAAAAGGGATATTATGAGATTAGAGATGAGGTAGATTTCGCGAAAGAGAGGAGAGAGATGGATAAGGGAGATGTGATGATGATATGTCGAGTGGTAGGCATTAAGAACATTAGAAAACATTATCCAAGACTCTGAGGAGGAATATGGAAAACATGCATTATACTCGAGTCTCTCTCTTAACAACAAAGATTTCTCGAAAGATGAGAAATGTTTAGAGTTTTGGACATGAAATGATATGTAGTATTATCCTCCTGCTCTCTTGCTAAATATCAGCTTTATACATGTATGCCCTTTGATTCACTCTCCAGTAATTCCATATGCGAATTATATGGAATTAAGATGGGCCGAATGTGAGGAAGAGGTACTCTCCGAGTTCAGACACTTTTTACAGATGGTCTTTAGAGATTGAAAGCTGAGGCTTACAATTTCTTTAAGAATTCTTATGACTAATACAATATCTTAAAGGTCGGTTTTTATTAATAAAAGCTTTTATTTAATACCAAATGTCATTCTTGCAGTATGCAGCCATATATAATATGTATGTAGTAAATACTACTTATCTATAAGAGATCATGATGTCAGAGGATAAGAGTAAGATTTTTTATACCCACAAAAATCATACCTTAAATTGTGATGTAACCTTTAGGGGATTTATGAAGAATTCACCTTGATCCCGAGCACTGAATCATTTCAATTAAATTAATCATTTAGGTACCATTTCCTTTAAACAGTAATAAATTAATATATGGCAAATTGTATATATGTAATATTCAGAATGCGTATGCAATATTTGGCTCAAATATTATGCAAAAAAGCTTGCATTTAAAATCTAATCTCAAGAGATTTTTGCATTATAGTTAATCCTCAATCCACAAACGCAATGGTAATTTAGAATGACATGTAAATTTCCTTCTAGTTATTTCCATTCTTAACTCGAAAGTCATTACGCTTCAATTCATTCCAAATCCCTCGAACATGATTTAAGTTCAATATGATATAGTACAATGAGTTCAATTGCGAAATAATGTGCTACAATTTACGATGGTATGAAATAAAAATGAAATTAATCTATTTTTCAGAGTATTTCGAAATAAGTAACAGATAGCTTAAAAGTAGTATAGATAGATAGGTTACTAGGAATATGAATATGATCTAACTACGTAAGGTATACAATATTTCCGTACATTGTATTCACTGCTAGATTTTTATGAGAGCGTAATAAGTGTGATAATATCACTTGATTGCACCTTCTCCACATAATCCTTTTATTTTAATAAGGATAACTCTTGCTGGGAAATCTTTAAAGTTGTTTTTTGATGATGAAATCGAGAGCAAAAAGGGTGATAAAATTGACAGCCATTTCAATCTGATTAGGCCCATTTAAATACATATACCTAGTCATTGGCTTAGGAGGTGAGTAAAAGTGACAATCAACTTTTGCGTTGACGATTGCAATTCCCACACCCTTTTATGATCTGTTTTACATTCGAGCTTTCTGATTAAATAAACAATAAAATGAGGATCTCTGCAAGTTAATAACCTCAAGTCGGTTCTCATTTAGAACTGAAGACATGCACCAATGTTTTTTTGCAAGTAAAGCATCTAGGGATCAAGTGGCTATGAGCCGAGTTTAATTTATAGCGTATGGAAGAAATATAATCTTTATGCCATGTGTGGGTAAATGTGGTTTCAAAGTTCTTGACAAAGAATTGCAGAATCCAAAAGTGAGTTTTTGCAATATAGGATTGAGAGGATGATGCGAGGTTAATTTAAGTGGAGTGCATATAAAGAATAAAAAAGTTGGGGAGAGCTTCAGTTAGTAATGAATTCAGATGGGATTGGGATGAGGTGAGAGAGGAGATGATTTGGAGAGGGTTGGGTTCTGGATATATTCCTTTTATAATGTATAGGTATCTATACTGAATGAGAGAAAGAGTGACAAATGATAGAAGCCGGTGACAGGACAGCAAAGATTGATGGATCTCATAAATAAGCTCAGTTTGCCTCGTTAATTGACAACACCCCCATTATTATTAAACCCAGAAACACTAACCCATTCAACTTCCTATAGAGTAATATATAAGAAGTATTGCACAAACCTTGCATTCATCCTTTGGATTACTAGATTCTTTATTAGGAGTTTATTAGGTACCTCTCAAATTGGAAATTTGTGTAAAATTAAATTTTTATCAAAATATGGCTCTCAAAATATGCTCTATATTTGCAGTTTGTTAAAATATTCATTTAAACTCGAGTTGGAAACATCACCCACTTCTTAAAAGGTTCATTTTGCAGTAAAATATTCTATTCCCAATTCGACCCATCTGTGAATTTCAGTGAATAAATTGAATATCTTGAAATGAGCCATATGAAGATAAAGCGGCGGACGGATTAAAAGTTTAACGAGTTGAATTAATTTTCCATTAATTATAAGCTCTCTGCAAGTAGGTAGGATTAAATGACTCATCAATTCGATCATATTGGAAGTCGGCCTATATAGTAGTAGCATGCCTACTACGAGGTCTACGAGTATATGTAGATCAATTCTCAAAAAGTTTCAAAATACCATTTGAGAATTTATAGGCTTCAACTTATTAGCCTAATCTTAGATTGAGGAATGTGCACATTGATTAGAGCTATATAATATTATGCGGATATGTAAATACCTCTATCCTTTGGTTCTTGAAATTAATACTCAAAATGTCAATCAAAGGAGAGCCATTAAAAGTTCTAACGTGATTTAAACTTTTAAGTTTAATTACTTAATCTATTTGAAACACTAAAATTTTAAGGGTTTGGATTCTCATAAGCAGACACTTTGTTCTGGATAGAGCTCCTGGCTCGGAGAATTAAAAGCGGCCTATTCCTCTACAGCTAATCCCTTGACATATGCTCTGCCCTCAGATTTTGGGCGAGATAGGAGCGGTCACTTAAGCGGATTTCGCTCCAAGCGGTGCTTTCTCTTCTCTCCAATTTGTAATGCATTAACGGTGTAGATAAATAATCGTCCTTTTTGACAGAGCTGCTTTGAGCAGGAGCTATTCAGAGAGATTGTTCGATTGGGGTTGCTTTTACTCACACATTTCCCGAAACAAAAAGCCTGCCGTAAAAGCAGCTACGCTCAGGACATTATAGAATATAGATACGATACATTTTAATCAGTCCAACCTTTCATCGAAACGCGCATACATTAATAGTACTACACACATGTAGGGGGAACACACAGTTTTAATTAACCTAATGCATTTAAAGTGGAAAACAAGATCCTTTGACAGGCGTAATAACAGCCCAAGAATTTTAGATACCTCTCCAACACTGCACTGTCCAGATCAAGATAGCATCTTTAAATGGAAATGAAATTTATAAATATTATCAAAGTCTATAGACCTTTTTTTATCAAGAGGAGGATTTTTCAAGGAGGTGGATAGTACCTACTAATACATTTCATAATTCGAGACCAATGGGAAAGTCTTGATTAATTTCTTTCCACTTTTTTTTATTTAAAAAATCGAAAAATTTATTCTTTTACATATGATGAAATTATAATGATGAATAGAACATTGCATGTAATTTTTTTAAAAGTGGAAATGATACATGAGGAAGTACTACCTACCATTGCAGTCTCCACTTTCTGTTTATTCAGTCATAATTGATCTCTCTTCTGATGGAGGAGATCGTAGTGTATAATTCTCGTTAGGAGATGTGAAGGGGGGGAGGAGAAGAGTAAACAGAGGAGAAATGAATTGAGAATTATATTCGTATCTTAAGAGAACCCTGGGCAGCTGCTTAGGTCATGGACTCGTGACTACGGTCTGTTGACACAGCCCACGAAAGTTATATGGCATATTTGATTAAATGCAAAAGTTGCAAATTAAGCCTAATAACT
>JAAZTK010001580.1:0-13524 GCA_036507255.1 Megalothorax incertus
TTTATTTAAATATTTAGAGGAGGATACTGCGGACACTGAGTTTAACCCAGTTGTAATGGTTGAAGAAATTTCGAATGATATACAAAGAACTTTATTACAAGATCCTCTTTTGGGTAAATTGGATTCTAAAGGTTTTTTTAGAAGCTAAATCTCAGCCATAAATAATAATTACTTTCCAGATCTCGGGATTATACGGCAGTATTTTTCCTTTAAAAAGTCAATGATTCCCGGTGGAATTTGCAAACCTCTCGAAATTGTGACTACATATTTCTTTACTAAAGTAAGAAAAATGGATCAAGGAAATTCTTAAATATTTATACTTTTACACTATTAATATTTTAAAAAGAATATTTCTAGATTAGAAATGCGCAAGTTGATGAAATGTCAATATACAACGATGCCATTGAGTTATGCAAATATGTTTTGGTCAAAAATAAAATTACGGTATTATGTATATGGTTTTAAAATATTTTTATCTAAAATTTGAAATCTAAATGAATATCCAATATATTCAATTCAAATTATTTCAGACCCAAAAAGTATGCAACGAGTTTTTATCGGACTTTGTAACAAGTAATTATTTTCATTAATTTGAGCAAAATTAATTTTTAAAATAGTGTTTTATTGGCTCGTTCGATCAAGACCCGAGATCACTCCAAGTTTATTTGTTGCTCAATATATGCAGCAAGGTATATATTGTACTATTTAGTATTTAATAAATAATTTATTCAATAAACATTTTTCTGGAATTTTTGAATATTTATTCAAAAAAGAGGGCTGTATTAGCAGTTTCGAATCAATTCCCTCTTGGAGAATAAGTGTTGATGAAATACCTCCGATTGAAGCTGTAAAATTTAAGCATAAATATTTGATTGAAAGGCATTTACAACTATATTTCAATAGCTTCAACCAACTGAGATTTTTGTATCGAAAACATTTGCAACAACAAAAATTATACATTTAACAGATATAAATATTGATCCACATTATCAGCCAGGTAAAAAATTCGTCCCAAAAAATTAAAGCATAATAAAAATTAAATTTATATATGAAGGTTCAAATGCAGTTTGCCCGGAAAAGTAAAAGATTATTTTAAAATTGAAATACCCGCAAAATATTTTTTTGTAATCGGATAATTTAGATTTTTATGTTGCCGTAAAATGAATGGAATGGCAAACGCTACAAATGGAGCTGGAGCTTATGGGGATATAAGGAAATGTAACACATATTGGTACCTTTTTTAAAAAATTAATTCAATCATGAGATTTGTCAGATTTCTTTTAGGAATACGTTTATAAAAACTTTGGAACATATAAAGAATACACATGATAATATAGAAATTGTTTATTTTACGGGGAATGCCGCATCTGGTAACTTTTATTGTAAAAGAAATGTAAAAGATTAATATATTTTACAAAAAAATATAAATTAAGTTAATGCCTGGAATAATTCAAGAATTCAAGTAGTTAATATATATGAAAAAACAATTGAAGCCATCAGACAAGCTTTTCCTCGTGCCAAGTTGTACATCGCACTAGGAAATTATGATACCTATCCAATAAACACGTGAATCATTTTTATGAAAATTTTTGATTTTTTATGAAAATATATTTGTAAATTAGATTTGCTCCTCTTCAACTGAAATCAAAAAGATTCGAAATGAATTGGCTATATGAAGGATTGCTATACAAATTAATGGGAAATGCATCCTATATATTTTCCGAAGATCAAGAAAGGAGTATTAAAGCGGGAGGATTTTATTCTATGGACCATTCTTATAGGTCATTGAATATTATTATATTTTACTTGATTCATTATATTTTATTTAGGTATCTATTTTTATTGTGCTTTCAGACTTCGCATAATTAGTTTAAACACAAACTACTGTCACGGATTTAACGTATTTAAACTAATTTTAATTATCTTGCAAATATTTTTTATTTTTTAATTAATTCTTGGACAATTATTTTAGATATGGAACATGTATATGCCAAATGATCCAGGTATTTCACAAAAAAAGTTAATATTTGGAATAAATTCTAATTTAAATTTTATAAACTTACTATTTAGGAGGACAGTTGCAATGGCTAAATGACGAATTACGAAATGCGGAAGACAATGGAAAAGTCGTTCACATTATTTCTGGAGTTCCTCCAGGTTTTGTTCAGTGAATTTTAAAATAAAAAATAAGTATAAAAAATTATCAGGTCATGCTTCTTGTAATATTTTTTGGAGTAAAGAATTTTATAGGATTTTAGCCAGGTTTGAAAAAATATTTATAATTCTTCTAATTCATATAAGTTATAAATTTATATATCGCCACAAGATTCCATCATATAATAAAAGGGATCTGGAGTGGTCATACTCGTTTTAATGAGTTTAAACTTTTTTTTGATCCTGAAAATGTCAAAAAGCCAATTGTACCCCTATTTATCGGAGGATCTATTTCTTCTTATCTGAGATATCACAAGCACAATAGTGCTTACAAAGGTTCGTTTTTTAAATATTTAAAAAAAATTTCAACCTGAAAATTTCTGATTTGAAAGTTTTCAAGGTTGATGGAGGAAATGAATTAAAATCAACCTGGAGAGTTATAGATTGGGAGACTTGGGCTCTCTGTCTAAAGAAGGTCAATGAAGATGCGACGGTACTTGCTGGACTTAATTAAATAATTTAAAAATATAGCAAATTTTTTAGAGCAAATTTGAGTACAAGAAATTATATGTTGCTTCAGAGGCATATGACTTTAATCAAAATTTGGCAATAGAAGAGAATATGAATAATATTGTATTTCGTCTAAAGAAGGATATTGTATTTGCTCATTTATTTTTTAGGTAAGTTTAAATTAATTTTTATCCAATATGGATATATTGAATTGTATTTGTTGATATACAAAAAATTAGACATTATTACAAATTAACGGAATGTGATGTATTGGAACCTGTCAAACCAGAAAAAGTAAATGAACTAATTTGCAGCATTGTTGAGCCTGTAAGTATTACTATTTACTATAAATAAATATTTATATACCAATAAAATTTTATTTTGAACATTATTGTATTGTGTATCTATGTTTAGTATTATGAAGAAAAACTGCAGTGTAAATTATATGGTTGAAATGAAGTGAATATTTTTAAAAAATATTGTAATAAAAATTTTATGATTTTATTTGTACTACATATTCTAATTTTTGTAGAATTTGTTTTTATTTATTTTACGAAAAAAATATATACCTGAAAATTTCAAAATATAAGGCCAAAAAATTTTATTTATTATTTGAACTACAATATTGTCCTTCGTATTTTTATATTGTACGAGTAATAAAAATTTGATTGAAGGACAAATATTGTGAAGCTATTTATTTTTATGGTCTTAAGAGAAAAAAATTATATATTTTACTCCTAATGCTGGTTAATTGGGTCTATTTTTTGTTCACCAAAATCATTATGTTTAAATTGATAAATCAAAGTAATTTGGAAAATGAAAAATTAACTTAAAATTGATTATAATCCAAAATATTTCAAACAGATTATGCTTTAAGATCCTGTCAATTTGTGGAATGTGCACCAGGATATCAGTGTATTCAATTCCCCGATGTGGCGCTTTGTGTTGCAGGACCACGTAAATAATTTGAGATTAAATATTGTAAATAAATAATTTTACAATTATAACGTAATTTTAGCATTAGAAGTTATGCTTAGGGATGGAAAAATGATTCCCGAAGGAAATCGAGATCCGAGATCTGATCATGTATTTCCAATAAAGAATTTTAAAGAAATAGATATTTAATGTTACTTGAAAAATAATTTTACAATTACTATTATATGTAACATGTTTATATAAAATATTTTTATGGATTTTATTAAAGAATTTTTTATTTAGAATAATTCATCGACCAATCAAAGGATTGTTGTAATAGACAATTTATTTAAAATTTCAAAGAATTTTTTGATAAAATATTTTTAAAATAGCTTCCTGGAAATGGAGCTGATTCCAATAACAAAACCAATAAACTTCTGCAGCCTTACCCACCCGAAATGCAATAATTAGTAATTAATAAATTAACGAACGAAATAATTTCGAAATATCTAGATTTAAAGGCAACCTTTCTCAAAAAAATAATGGTACAAATTCAAATCATTTTTTCTAAGAATTCATTTATACTACCTTGTACCTTAATATATTGTACTATACAATATTTTGCGATCTTACCAATTTACAGATAATTTTGTATTTGCTCAATATAAGACAATAATGTGAAAAATAAATTATATTGCAAATATTTTAAATATTTTAAATGTAATAAAAAAGAATAGTTGATTGAATATGCTCCATTTTGCACAACATTTTTTATCTAATACGAATATTCTCATAAATTTTAATTACAACCAATTGCATTTTGCAAGAATAATTTATTATGTAAAAATTTAACAATTACCAAAAAAGATATTGGTGAAACAAATCGAACTCGTAAATTTTTTGTGTTTTTTCCTATGCAATAATTACTAGGTTATTAAGGGACAGGGGCAATAAAAAATGTCTGGTCAAAAGCGATCTAATATTGTGCAATATCCTTCGATCTTTAGATAAGAAAGGGTGATATATGAATAAATAATTAAGGGCAAAATATTGGGAAATGTTACCTCAATAGATAAACTTGAAGCAATTAGAGAGACTAGGTTTTACTCGTAATACATATCTTAATAATATCATATCAAATAATATCATTTTGAAAAGTTTCAAGATATTTTAATTAAAAAATAGCAAAAAATATGCTTCATAAACGGACTTGGGATCTACTCCTTCTGACAGTTAAAGCAGGATCCCTTCCATGCTTCTTACCCTATGAAATCGATGGGAAAAAGTCGTATTAAATTTTATATAAATTTTCATTTTTTAAAGATAATTTTTTTCAATCTAATAGAAACCGGCTTCGGATGATGGGCAGATTCAAGATGGTCATTTACAAGATTCATCTGATTATTTGTCTAAGCTATGCTGCCTTCGCCATTTGTCGGCTTCCCAAAACCATCGCGGAAAAATCGCACAAATTTTTCGATGTATAAATCGCATACATTTTTTAGATGAATATAATTTATCCATTTTTATAAATGCATAATTTGAAATTTTGCACAATACTAAAAGCTTTTCATATATTTCTACAGGTTTTCAATCATGTCCTCTTCATTGTATTTGAAGTTTTCATGTCGGTTAGGATTTATACCAAAAACTATTGACATATTATTGTACGATATTTCTAATATTTCACAATGCTTTAATTCTCAGATAACATATCTCAGTAATTACATGTATGGAAAAGAAATTGTGAGTTTTTTCAACGAATTAGCTCATCTGTCAGAAATCGGACAAAAAGGTGTAATGAAAAAATATACAAGTAAATTTAACAAGTGGAAATATTTTTAAATAGAAACGGATTTTGAAAATTCTCCACTGACGATCCGTGAACTATTTGTTTGGACGATGGTTCAAAAATGACTTTTTTAACATTAAATTTTGAAATAATTTAATTAATTCCAGTTCCCTTGTGGTATATTCATCGTTCCTTTCTGGTCGCTCATTTTCCTCATCAGCCCCAATAATTTCAACTATATTTTCACCCTACTCCCTGAAGAATATATGATTGTTTGGTCCAAGCAATTTTGGGGATTTGCTCTTTTCGAACTTGTATATTTTTTAATTAATGAATTCACATGTCTTGATATGCTATTTGTTTCCTCAAAGTATTATGCTTGTAACATTCTTGGATCCGGCGTCGTTTTTGCAGCGATGCAAATGTCTATATTTCATTCCCTTTTAATGTGGGTCAATTATATTTGCGCAATGAAAGATGTTAAATCTCTCGAAGAAATGACAAGGGTATATCTATCGTATAAAGCGCCACCTGGCATAAACTAATATACTATCTATTAAATTCCAGCTCATTCAAACCTGGAGCATTATGATTACAGCTTGCTATAATCAATGTTATGCAAGATTTTTGACACCCCTTTGTAATAGAACTTAATTCCCTTTAAGAATCATTTAAATTTTTTAAAATTTTGTCTAGGCACCATAATGTTGGCGTTTTTGGGAACATTCGCAAATTTTGGCACGATCCACTTGCTTCATCAACTTCATGACATTGCAATGTACGGCAATTTTTATGCCACTGGGATGAGTTGGGGTAATTATTGCATTGATGCAATATTTTTATAATTTATGAAATAATCGCACTTGTTTTAAATGTTTTATAATAGGTGTCGCGGTAATCTGACAATTTAGATATTATAATATCAAATATAATATCAAATATAATTTAATAATGAAATACCGATAATTTATATATTGAAATATGTACCATACATAGGTCTACGTATTCCTTTTTTACACGAACGCCGCAAATTTTGATTTTCTCACACGGAATTTAAAACGTGAACTTGAACTCAAGAAAAATGGCGATGGTGTCTCAGAAATGATTCTTCGGAAATCAATCAAAGCCATCAGACCGTATGCCATTTGGGTTGGGAGTTTTTATTCACTCAAGGTTCCGCAATTTAAATATCAATCAATAATAACATTTTAAAAATAATTAAATAATTTTTATTGTAGAAATCTTCTTCAACTGTCTACATGACTGGGTATAATGCATTAAATAAATTCAAAATATCTAACCTAATTTAATATCGCTGATTATTTGAAAATATTCTCCCCCTTAAAAATAGGCTCATCAATTACACACTCTCGCTACTAATAGCATATCCTCCTTAATAATAATTCAGTGTAAAATACATATTTACTTAAAATATCTAATAATTTAACAATGCGACTCGAATCTACGATATTAATCAATACTAAGCATATAAACCGCTTCGAATCAAAATTTTATATATCCCAATTTACCTCATTATTCCTATTTATTGATTAACCTGAATTTATTTTATTTGCTCTTAAATATCATATTATCAATATGTATTGTATATTGTACGATAATATTAGTTTTATAACACATCAACATTTTTCTTATATTTTAATAATTTCTGATATTGTAATTTAAAATTATGTAGATGCACAATAAAAGAAAAATATTGTTATCGGTAAAATTTTAGTAAATCGCGTCACGCTATAAATTTAAGATTTTGATGCTTTATTTATTTATGTTTAGCAATTTTTTTATTCCCGAATGACTTGGGGGAACCCGGAATATCATTTTATTGACTCTGACTCTAACTTGAATTTGCTCAAAACACAGAAATATTTCTCAACATATAAAACTTTAGTACTAGTATGTAGTAGTAGTAGTACAAAGGAAAGTTAAGTTGGTATTTTTGCGTTCATATATTATAAATATTCCGTACACTCGTCTCGAATTGTTTTCCGATTGCATTTTGCAAGGACAAATAAGGGATTCGCTAAAAGCTTGCCATATCTGTATTTTATATTTCCACCATGGATTTCTTAAGAAATGATTGAAGATGTCAACGCATCTCAAAATCAAATTCAGAATGAAATAAAATAGCAACAATTATGCACAATTGAACCCCAGTAGAAAAATTCCTCTCGACCTACCCCAAAATTCTAAAATATTGGCATAAACTTTAATTATGGACGGCTTTTCGCTTCTCCCCGAGGAGGTATTTTGTTTTGCAATGCTTCTTATCTCATTACTTAAATAGAAGAATTTGAATTTAATTCACTTTCCTTACTTAAATATCTAATTAGATGATCGTGGAGATCCTGGCAGGGATGACCAAAGTAGAGAGACAAATGATGAGAGCGGTCTCCCCAAGGATTAAAGAGATCGTGGACAACTGGTATGGATGCTATGCAGTGATCTCTCCAGAATCCTCAATCAATGCCACGCAATTTCCAAAAAAATTCATACAAAATTACTTCAATGGATTGAGATTGGACTCAATCTCTTGGCTCGTGCCACAATTCCCCCGCCCCATCCTCGCAAACAGTCGCCAATTGAGTCGAGTCGAATTTAACGGGGAGCTCAAGCTAGAAAACTTGAAGAGGATGATTCTTCAAAGTCCGAACCTGAAGGAGCTCCTTATTTGCAAGCCGATGCTTATCGACAGGTATGAATTCAGAGGTTACTTCCTCGAGGGAAATGATTTGCCCAAGATTGCCCATTTTGAGATGACGATTGAGCCACATCCATATGGCTGGGGGCTGAGGTATGATGCCACCCTTGAAGAGGATGAACGGAGAATCCTCGCTTTGGTGAGACATCTTCCTTTTGAGAACCTCCGAAGCTTTAGGATTTTTTGGACATTCTACGACCCTCCATTCCCTGATGGAATTGACTCACCTCTCAGAGCATGGTCTCCAATGACTGATCCCCGAACTCTGGATCTCAAAAGTCCAAAAATTCGTCCTTTCGAAGTGCCAAGTCCTCCATCGCTTTTTCAGACAATGAATTTAAGAGAGATTCTTTTGAAATCCCCGGAACTGAGAGAACTGACTCTCGAGAGGGCCTTTGACTTTGATCCCGAACCAGCTCTCGATGGAATGCAGCTGGATGTGCTTCGTCTAAATTGGGCAGGAGAGAGTGGTTGGGCAAGGAGGCTCCTCGAAAATAATCGTCAGCTCCAGGGATTGACACTGAGGAGTCCTGACCGGCATTTTGTCCAGCGTTCACTGGAAAACAACGCGGGAACTCTGCAAGATCTGAATATAGGCATATTCACAGACGAGGATGAGTTTGATGAGGGAGATCCTTCTAGATGACTTATCTCCGATTCTCGGCTGTACCCGCCTCAAGAAATTCTCTTTCTTCGCCAAGAATGAGTTCCATATTCGGAAAAGCTTTGGCTTTGATGGAACAGCACATCTCCCTCAAACTCTTGAGGAGTTGACCCTCACTGGAGCCTTTGAGGAATCCATTTTTGCTCAGGTCGCAGCTCTCCCCAAATTAAAGATCTTCACACTGTGCGGGTCCCAAAATACAGGCTTGTTTGATTGGGACTTTGAGTGGGCTAACGTGGATGATTCTGGAGACCTCATCACTGGAACCTATAAACTTGACTGGCCACTGATGAGAGACTTTCTTCGGAATGCCCGGATGGATACACTTGTTCTTCACTAGTAAGGAGATAGTGTATTTTATTTGTGTACTTTTAATGATAAACTTATTAAACAATAGCATACCATTTGACTGGGAGCAACTAGAGGAGAAACTTGAGACTGTTGCAGGAATATCCGCAGCTTATAAAGGTTACCACGAGCTTATAAAGCCTGAGCCACCCCAGGGGAAGAGATACTCAAAAGCTTTCTTCAACAATTTCTACTATTATTGGGTCGAATTTAAAATTGACAGAGCATTGTTTGATCCTAACCAATTGTACTAATTTACCAATGCATATCAAAATTTAAAAAATGTATAGAGAAAGATCGCTTTCTCACAAACAGTAAGCAGAAATCATCTTCAACCGTCTATATGACAGGGTATTAAATAATAAATTCCAAATCCTAATACAATGCTTAATTCTAGTATTTTTAACAATATTTCTGATCCTTTTGATCCCCCCATATACAATAAATAACGTATACCTACAACTAATATACTCTTTCACTGCTAATTGCACATATCCTCCTTATTAAAAATATCTAAATATGCATTAATATTTACATTTTCCACAATACTTATAAGATATTTAGGATTAGTTATACTATAGTATAGTCATGTACAGAATTTCAATTATGACAATTAGTAGGGTATTCTTTATTGCTTTCGATTTAAATACTCAATTACATAAATATTACAATAATTTTTAATTATATTAATATGTAACTTTTGCTTTTAAGTTGCTCGCACATTTTTAAAGTCTGAATTTTTTCTTTTATTTACGAAACATTAGGTGATAGTATTAGAAATATCCGTATTGCAAAAATAAATAAAATTTTAACTAAACTAAACTAGGTATTAACCAAATATTAATTTCAAACCAAGAGAATATATCTAGATGATTGGTATTTAATTATAATCTATATTCTATATTGATAAATCTATAAATATCCGCATGAAATTATTATATTTACCTAACAAGGATTATGAAAGCAATTAATTATAAAATTGTGGAACATTGCCCATCTCCTGACCCTGCCCTCCAAGTAAATAAGTTTGAACTTGCCCTTGGCTCAAAATCGGAAGATTCCCTCGGAAATATACAGTAGTAGTAGATGTATGAGGAGGAGGGCTATTTCCTTCAAAACTCCCCACATTATTGTATCCCTCTTGATATCTTTGAATATAATTCGAGATTTGTTTACGCGCAATCGGCCCACGAAGATCTTTCACCAATGGCACATTTTGTATAATCCCATCAGACCTTTTCTTTTTCACATCTTTTGTCGTATTAGCTCTTCCTTTTTCCCGCCCTGAATCCAGGAAAGAACTCAGGATATCATCAGCTTTATTTGGGTGAACTTTACGCAAATGTGCTTTAAATGACCTTCGATCTTTAAACTCATTTTGACATCCTTCTTCAGGGCAGACATATGGAATTATACCATCATGAACGGTAACTTGATGATGTTTAAGCGTTTGTGCTCTTGCAAATTCCTTATTACATGGAATACATTTGTATTTCTGATCTGTATGTTTCCGTAAGTGATAGTATTTAAAATATGTTTCACTTGAGAAGACTTGTCCTATGAAAAAAAATTAATACGTTAAAAATCTTGATGTAGATTTGTAGAAATTCATTTAATTCTTACCACAAATGTGACAAGTAACACTTCCTTCCTTCTCCACTTTCTCTTTATTTAATTTGACCACTTTTTCCTTCTTTTTCTTCTCCTTTGCATTTTGTTTGGCCAATTTTAAAGCAAGTGCTTCTTTTGTGGCTTTTACAGTAGAGAATTCTTCAAGGCGGATTGGGGATTTCCGTAATTTGGATTTAGGTGAATTTCCTACACCTTTAGGTTCAGTTCCAACCTTCGAAGGGGAGGGATTCTGTGGTGGGAGGAGCTGTGGTGGTGATTCAACGCTATATGAGTCGTGACACGACTCCTAGAATATTTTTTAATAAGAAATATGATGATAAATCACAAATAAATTGAAGAAAAACCTGATAAGAATCCGTTGGAGAACCGTAATAGGCTGTGGGTTGACCAAATTGATGGGAAACCCCCTGGAATTGATAAGAAGGAACCTGGGCCGAGTAATTTGAAAGATTTCCGCTTGGGTTATTTTGATATTGATGTGGGAAAGAATAAGTGGGCTGGGAAGAGCCCTCTTGGGAGGGAATAGAATGATGTGAGAGGTCAGGTTGAGGCTTTTGAGGTCGAGGTGATTTCCCGCTTAATTCCAGGTCATTATGAATCCCTTGAATACTCTTTTTTGTACGAGTGTAAGGTCGAATTGATCCCTCTTTACTTCTCTTGTGTTTTTTCACATGATCAAGCAGGTATTTCCTATATTTTATGCAATAAAATTAATTCTCAATTCACAAAGCATTGAAAAGTGAAAGAATGCTTAGAATTTTAGACCTACCTCGTTGAAAATCTTTTATTGCAATTTGGAAAATCGCAGATTAGAACCTTTCCTCCATAGCCGTGAACACCCTCCATGTGGGTCTTGATGTACGTTTTGGAATTGAATACCTATTTGAATACATTACGATATTTCAATTAAATTCTAAAAAATTAGAATTGCATATTTTAATTCTCTAAAGCCACCTTGCGACATATAGGGCAAACTACTTGTTTCTCCTTCGTATGGGTTGACCTGTGAAGCTCAAATCCAGCCTTATTGTAAAAATTCTGCTTTCCGCAAAAATCACAAGTGTATTTCGAGGCAGCCTAATAAGGTAATGGGTTTTTTATTTTAATGTAAAAGTTTTAAATCATTCTTTGAGGATTTTTAAAAATCTTACCTCTGGAATTAGATTGGCTTCATCAGGATGCACTTTCCGAACTTAATTATCAAAAATTCAGAAAATGTTGCATTAGATTTTAAAGAATTTCTTTGAAAAAGTACAAATCTCAGATTTTTTAAGCTAATTCTTACTGTGATTGTATAATGTTCTCTTGTCCTTGTAAGATTCGGTGCACCCTTCAATAGAGCAGGGGTAAGGAGTATAGCCCTACAAAGATTAATTAAGATTTATAACATTTAAATTGAAAGAGTTATATTGTAGTAGTAGTACCTCATGAACGGTCTTGACGTGGAACCTCAAAGTTTCCTATTCCAAAAAACAATAATAAATAATTGAATATCAAATCCTGTAATATTTAAAATTATTTGATTTGGTAGGCTACCCTTTTTACGAATACTTTATCACAGACCGAGCAAGTGTTATTCTTCATAGGGCTTCTTATCCCTTCCTCTTCTGCTCTCTCTTTATTATGCACTTTCATGTGGACATATCTAAATGAAACGTTAATTTTTTTAATCAAATTAAAATATGATCTTTTACAGATATAACTAGTCTTACTTGAGGTAGAATTGCGAAAAATATTGCTTCCCGCACACCTCACATGTACTCTAAAAAAATTGACATTTGAATTTTTTGGATCTATTTCATATCGTAGTATTTAAGCCCATTTAAAATTTACCGGAATATGTTCTGTTAAAGAAAAAATATATTAATTTATAGGATTTTGAATTTTTTAATAGTAATAATTTGAGTTGAATTCTAACCTCTTTTATATCCAGCTGTACCATCTTTCTTCAAATGATTGTGCTGTAAATTCAATCATTTAAAATTAATACCTAGAATCTTTAATCTTTTTTTAAATCAATTTCTTTTAAGGAACTTACGACAAGTCTTTGATGAACATATAACCCTGAAGGTTGTGTAAAGCATTTACCACAGTCCGAGCATATTGATTTCATTTCGCCTAAAAATCCCATTAATTCATTTTCGTCAGAAATATATTCGAAAAATACTTAAACCGTACTTACCGAGATGAACAATCCGAATATGTCTCTGAAAAAAGAACAATTATTTTATAATTTAAATATCTGGTTAAATTGATAATGATATTTAAGATATGTAGATTCGAATTTCATACCTTCAAGGAATTATTGTACCTGAGAATTTAAATATTGTTGGATTTTAATTTAAGACTTTTGGGAGATATTGAAAATATAGGATTACTTGAAATTTTGAGCACAATGTTCACAGGTATAATTCTTTCCTTCCACGTGTGAATGCAAATGCTTATTTAGAACCCATCTAAGGATTAATAAAGAAATGAAACATTAATAAATCAAATATAATCTAAATTAATAAATCATACTGATTAGGGCATTCCAGACCGCATTTTGAGCACATAACTTCCGAAATTCCATGTTCTGTAAATCAAAATTAACATGGGAAAATCCGAATATTATTATTTTTTAAAGCATGCATAAATATATACCTTTGAATCGATGCATAGAATAATAGTATCTCTTTTTGAATACTTCTTGGCAGACTTCGCAGGTGAGACTCCCAGCTGGTTTCCTACCCCTCTTCCCTTTCCCACGTTCACTTGAACCTTTTACACGCTTTGTACCGGTCTCGTAATTGG
>JAAZTK010001581.1:0-13524 GCA_036507255.1 Megalothorax incertus
AAATTGGAATAATTCTTCAAGGATTCCCGAGTCTGGATCTTTTTCATTTAGTCAAAATGACCAAGAAAAGCAGAATCAGATTACAAACTCTAATGTAAGTTTTGAAAAATGATAAGCAAATGAGCTGCTAATTAAAAGTTTGAGGCTAACTTAATTTCTTTTTGCATTTTGCCAGTCTTTGAACGATCTGCAAACACTCGGGCTTGGAATGAATTTGAATTTGGAAGAATTTGACGATGCTCAAAAGAACCAACTGATTAGAATTTTGCAAGCGCAATTGATCACATCCATCCTCTCACCAAATGAGAACCGACAGTTTTATTCTAATAATTCTCCGATTGTGCCTAATTTCCCACCGCCGCCATCAGGAGGAGCAAGGCCAAATGATGATAATCTTGAGCGAGCAGCACGGTTTCACCGGGAGGCAGCAGGTTTGTTTTCATTTGCATATTCCTTTATGAACTTGATTTTAATTTAATTATGCTTTTTATCACTCAAAGCTGGACTTTCGGAAGCGAAATACACTTGGTCTGGAGAGCTCCCGCAATCGGATCACAAGAATCCTTCGTATTCATGCAAGGTAAGATGCAAATTGCTATTTACAACTTTTTGATTCTTTGAATTTCCAGGATTTGATATGCAAATCTAACTTTTCCCTTTTCTTTCAAGGTCTTTTTTGGAGGCATCCCTTGGGACATTACTGAAGAGGCTCTAAAGCGTGCATTCCGTCCATTTGGAAATATGACAGTCTCATGGCCAAAGGTACCAGGGTCTCCTTCACCAAAAGGGTTCGCGTATGGGATCTTTGAGAATGAATATCAAGTGAAAACACTTTTGGAGAATTGTACAAGAGACTATAACCGAGGAGGAAGCTATTTTTACAAAGTCTCTTCAAAAAAGAATATTTCAAAAGAGGTTGAAATCATCCCTTGGGCTCTCTGCGATGCAAACTATGTTTTTGTCCCAAACCCCAAGCTTGATGGGAAACGTACAATCTTTGTTGGTGCCATTCATGGGATGCTTAATGCTGAGGGGCTTGGAAAAATTATGAATGAGCTATTTGGAGGGGTTGTTTACGCTGGGATTGATACGGATCAAAACAAAT
Source organism: Megalothorax incertus (assembly GCA_036507255.1). Taxonomy (NCBI): domain Eukaryota; kingdom Metazoa; phylum Arthropoda; class Collembola; order Neelipleona; family Neelidae; genus Megalothorax; species Megalothorax incertus. The sequence continues at coordinate 1,106 of JAAZTK010001581.1, forward strand.
ACCCAATTGGATCCGCAAGGATTACATTTTGCAATTCAAAATCTTATCGAAAAGCTGTCGCTGCTGGCTTTGTAGAAGTACGTTCACCTCGTTTCAACAAGACTATTCAGCTTGATCCTTACCTTGAAGATTCTGTCGTTTGCTCCAACTGTAATCTCCAATTGGGGCCATATTTTTGCCGTACTTGTTTTGTCTACTTTTGTAATTCTTGCTACAAGGCTCGACATCCTGGAGAAGAATTTGTTACCCATCGTCCAATGTAAGACTAATTACTATTAATAATTAATTTTCATAAAATTAATATTTAATGCCTTTTTTAAAGGACGCGGAAAACTACACGAACCCAAAGCACGCCCAGTGTAAGAGTATGCATCAAAATATGTTTTTAAACCAATTGTTTATTTCATTTTTACGCATCTGATGCTCTAATTGAATTTTTATTTTTATTCAATTTCAGACTATAATGCCGAGCCTGTTTCATGGACATCATTACAGCAAGCAGGGGTGTTTCAACAATCACTCTGGGATGCGTGGCGGTGGAACTAGCTTTGGTGGGAATATTGGATACGGGAGCGGAATGAATCATTACGGAAATGCTCGGCATCAAAATGGGCATATGGGAAATAATAATGGTGGTGGTTGCAACGGATATGGGTGGGGAAATCAGCAGCAGCAGGCTGGTTATTACAATTAAATTTCGGGATCCCTGCCACCCCCTTGGATATTTCGGTTACAACTCTCATCAATATAAAATCACATCCTGATCCAACCTTTTGAAGAATCAGTGAATTGTCTCTATTATTAACATGTAGGTTACATTTAATTATCGTTAATTTAGTTTAAAAACATTTATTTTAGAGGGTGTTATTTTGATTCAATGGATTTCTTTTTATATGCCACCATTTAAGTTTTAAGCTCATCATTTAAAATACATATAATCATGGGAGAAATCAACTCCTCTAAAACACAATTAACATTGGGAATCATTAGGATAGATATAGGGATTTTGTTAAATAGATCAAAAAATTAGTAAGAAAAAAAGAATGTAGATTAGTTTAAATGTAGTATTTTTCATTCGCGTAGTTTAATTTGGTGTTGGCCATCTCTTTTTTTTTGTCTACTGTCTTTTTTGTATCTAAACTATACTAGGTATTGTTAGATTCGTAATTATAATTTTGTAATATTTCGTATCCTCTATATCAGGAATTTATGGAAAAAATCAATGAAAAAGTTTATATTAATGTTAATTATAATTTTGTTAGATATTTCTTTTTGTGACACGTTTAAAGGCCCCTTTTTCTTTAAACTGACTTTTTTGAAAAAATACCCCTTAAGCATTTACTACTATTTTTTATGAAAACCTGGATAAATTCTTTTTTAAAATCCTGCATAGGTACTCTTGTATTAATTAGATTGAATTTTTAGGAATCTTTTTTAGCTATCGATCAAAAAGTAAAAAAAATGTTAGCTTTTTGCACATAAAAAAATGATAGAATTTACCTACTCTTGTTTTAATTACTAATCTGATCCTTAATGCATTGATTGAAATTTGAAAAAAAAATGTTATTCAAAATAATCGATAAAAATAAGAATCAATGTTCAATTTTAAATTATACTGAATTTTGAATTGTAATTTGTAGGTAGATTTAAATCATTATAGATTTGTATTATTTTAATACCTACTGGTTTTTTTGAAATTAATTGATTGGTACAGAAAAGTTTGTAATGTCAAAATTTTTTAATCTTTCAGCTCTAATTAATATTTTAATTGTAATTTTCATAGGATAGATAAAACACATTTGTAAATCCTCAATTTTTGTAGCTAATAATAAATAAGGGATATTCAAACATTACTACAACTTGGAACGTTTTTTTTTCAATAATTTAATGTTGGTTGAATTTATTCAGTTTAAATATAGATTTAAAATACTTTGCAATTAGATTTTGATTGATTGAATGAATTATCGTAGTCTCGTAGATATAGTACATATTAGGTAGAATTAATATTGGAAATTAATCGAATTTTTTTGCACTTGGTCAATTAGGCTGGGAACTTTGTAAGTATTCGAACTTTAGAGCTCAAGAGACGCTTACGAAATCTCTCATTTAAAATTATAAAATCTTTACATAAAATGTACCTACTACGTATCTACAAAGTATTACATAATAATTATTGATAAAATACGATGAAATACGATAGGTATTTTCAAAATAAAAATAGGTATTTCAAGATCCTTCAAATCTTTAAAAAATAATCCTAAATATTTTAGGAGTAAAAGTCTTATAAATAGATTTCAAACAAAATATAGGTAGGTAAAATGTGAATACTCAAAATATGACTCGACAGTCGACTGGTTTGATTAGGAATCCTAATTTAGGATTAGTATGTCCTATATCTTAATAGAGAGAAGTTCTTTTCATGATTCGAAAAAACTCGTCTTGATTTACAGCCCCGTCTCCGTCAAGATCAGCTTCTGAAAGATTATTAAAGGAATCATGAGAATGGGAGATATATATTCAAGGTCACACCATCGGATAATCAAGCCAATTGGAATTTTAATAATAGTTTGAACTCGGCTGAAATGGTTGCTCAACAGAGTTCACCCTTTTTTTTCTGGGAGTGGTAATTAATTAGCGCACTGCCATTGAGGTCATAGATGTGACCGAGGATGAGGAAGAGATTAAAATGTACCTACCTGAAATCATCTCCTGCAATTCAAATTAAAGATCTTTTAAATTAATCTCATTCAAGTAATACTCTCCTACAATTACACAATGGATAGCTACCTGGATTTCTTCATCTGTCAATTCCGACTCACCCAACTCTTGGGCGATTAATTTGAGGTTATCAAATGTGATATGCCCTTTCATTTCTTTATCGAAGAGGTGGAATGCTTTGTAAATCTCTTCCCGGGTGTCCTTATCCGCTAATTTTGCACTCATTAGTTCGGTGAAATCCTTGAGGTCAAGTTTATCTGTCAACGGAGAAAGAATTCATTTGGGAAATGTACAAACTAATCATTATTTAATATATAAATACCTTTGTTGGCCTTATCGACTTGACACATTAGCTTTTTAATGTCATTCTTCCTTGGCTCAAATCCCAATGCTCGGAGTGCAATCTAAAAGGTACACAAATATTAAATTGTGACAGTTCAAAGGAAATTCCAAATTGTCACCTTTAAATCTTTTGAGGCGTCAATTAATCCGGTTCCCCTGTCCAATGAATTGAATGCCTGGACAAAAGTAAATTAAAATTATATACTTTAGCATATTATATTTATTATATAAATTAATTAGGTACAATTAGGTACTTGCCTCTTGAATTTCTTCCCTTTGCTTCTCGGATAATTCAAACTTTGAGGAATGTTTACCTTTCTTGTCAAGTACTTTGTCAACTGGGTCGTCCTTTTGGATGGGCTCTGAGAATGACCTCTGCTTCTTGTCCTTTTCCTGGTCAAATGGAATACAAATTATTAGGGCTGAGGATGTCAACATTAATAATCAACACATGTACAGATTAATATTTATATTTTATGACTGCTAACCATCTTTTATCAGTTATCCTCTTGCAAATTGTTGCCTTCTTTGGATTAGATAATGGGCAGTGGCTGTCAACAATTCCTGCCTCTTAAAAAGAACTATAAATTTAAGCCTAATTAGTAATCACTTAATTTTTAATTGTATTAATTAAAAATCGATTCTGAACTCTGAATCAAGAACTTGTCAAAATAGGCCAAATTCAAACTGAAGGGTAAATTGTATAGCATTAAATAGACATGAACTGTAAAACCGTTCCTTTGCTGAATTATTTATGGAACTGTTAAATTATTAAATTATTATGAAATGACAATCTTAACATCTAATTAAGGTCATGGTCAAACCGTCAAATGCACAATTATCAATTTATGCATAATAATATAGGATAGAATTTAGAAACTCAAAGAGGAATCTTATACTGATATTGAATCAGAAATCAAAATGTGGTTGTGAACTAAACTTTAATAAAGGTTCCGAGTTCTCAAATAATTATTGCATTAATTATTAGGTATTGTACAATTTAAACATTCTTATTATTCTACAGGTAATACTGTCTACCCATTACGATAATAGTATTTTAAAGCATTAGTATGCAAAATGAACTATTCAATTCTGATCTCGGATAATCTTCAACTTGTTAATTGGACATCAAGTAAATTTTTCATACCTTAATATTATCTTTCAAAGCACCATTATATTTAAAATCTAGATCAAAATATTTCCACATACTCCATCCTATTAATAAATGTGACTCTTCTCCATCTCATCTCAAAATCCCTTCGAGTTCGGGATGATAAGCTTAAGATCCTAATCAATATCCCTGAATTGGATGATATTCCAGAGCTATTGCAAAAAGTAAAATCAAATATGCGAAAAATAACAAGTAAAATGACATTTTATACGGATTTTATAATCACAGATCTCATACCTCTATCAAAACATTTCTTCTAAAAGACTTTGGATGCCATACTTTATTCTCAAAGTCAATTCCCCTTCCTCAGGGAAGAATAATAGAGCCCTTGAAGAGATCAAAGCAATTAATTACACCATCCCACTCCGATTTGATAGCAAAATATTCCTTTTGGAGAATAACAACTTTTATGGAGTGTATTCATCTCTTCAGAATAAGGGAGAAGTGCGAGCTAAAAGGATTCAAAGAATTCAAGAAGATGATTTGGTTCCAACTTGGCAGCACAACCTTTGGGGGGCTGATCTTAGGGGTCTAATTAAAGTAAGTGACCCATCTAAATGTTCAAAATATAAAATGCCGATGAATGATTTACCATCAGGACGATCAAGCAAAAGAGAGCCTTGAAGAAGTTAATGGCATTATGCGATTCAAAGTGTCCAAAATCCAATTCCATTCGAATATAGCTGCGGACCTTGCATCCTCATTAAACTTTACGTAAATATGTATTTCAATTAATAATTATATTATGCTTATCTTTCTAAAAAAGGATGATCCCTGTCATCGGTGACGGAGATGTCACAACAGAGGAAGATGAGACTCTGGTTGGATATGAAAAGCAGCTAATGGACGGAGCTGACATGAGCGTAACTTTTGTAGAGAGTACACGTTTCCGGATAGAGAGAGGTCTCATCTTTTTTCAACCAAACTATCTCTCCAAAATGAGTGCATTTTTCCGACAACCTCCCTCAAATTCTGTTCGAGATGTATTTATCCAACCCTTTCATTTCAACGTTTGGGGATCTCTTATGTCCCTTTGGCTTGTAATCCTTCTCGTATGGATTTTTATCAAGCGAAGGAATGAGAGATTCGGCGTTTTTGAGGAGATTGACAACATATGGCTTGCATCTGTAATTGCCCAGCAAGGTTGGAGTACATCTCCTGAAGATTTCAAACTTAAAATTGTCGTTTTTACGACCCTACTATTTTGCACCACCTCATTTGTAGCCTATTCTGGAGCCTTTGTTTCATTTCTCTCAATCCGAAATGTTCCAATTAAAAACTACAATGATATAATTAAAAGCAAGTTGACTGTGCATGCGGATAGGATATTCCAAGCTACCCATTACAACGCAAGGGTACTCTAAATCAAACATTGCTTTATTTCTTAGAATTAATCTCTTTTGACATTCAAAGGAAGTGGCAAAAGTGAAAGGATATCCGAAGAGAGAGGAAATTGTAATGGATTTGCATGATTCGATCCGAGGATTTTTAAACAAGAGACCGATTGTATTCCTCTCAGGAGCAGATATCTTTTACTACGAGCCTTTAAAATTTCAAAACATTACAATTCAATTTGCATGCGATAAGATTGCTCAAATTGATCTCGAAGGCTCTCCATCTGGGCTCTCAATGTTCACCAAGTCAGAATCTCCATATAAGGAAGTACTTGGGGAGAAGTATGAATTATTTATTTCTTGAAAGTTTTGAACCTAGTATTGTATTAATAATTATACATTTTTTGGTAGGATGATTACAATCCTGGAGAAAGGTCTTAACAAGAGATATGTGGCAACTTATTTAAATTCTAGGGTGCCCATTTGTCATTCTTCCACGAGCACGACCTTCCAAGACAGCGGTCATCGAGTTATTGCCTTTCAAATGAAGGATCTATTCACAGCTTTCTCCATGCTCTTGGTTGCTTTCCTAGTGAGCTCTTTAATGCTACTCGCAGAGAGGAATATTGATTGGTTCACTAATAGCAAGTTTATTGAGAAAGGTTGCATGACATGTTAAACTAATGAGTCAATGTTAGATATATAACAGAGTAAATAAAGATTCGTAGTTCGTACAATTACATTTAAACACACTATGCAGTAAAAATACATTTAAAAGATTTTGAGAAATTACCTGTTTATTATGAGTGACTCATGAGTCTTGGCAAAGAACATATCGTATTCGTAATCGTATTGTATATGCAATAATTGTATGCTAGCAATCAGAATACCAATACTATTACGCAATATATTGTACATATTCAGCATTGCATTGAGGTCCAGGAAGTTGATTTATGCTCTTGTTTTTATGGGGGACTTTCCCCGACTTTCCTTAATATGCCTTTCACCGTTTTGACCTCAGAGTCCGCACGCAATTCTTGAACTTCCCTTCATTCAAGGACACCAGACTCATTAGACTTTGAACCTGGGCATATCCCATGTATATTTCCATATTTAGAAAGTTCTCTCTAGGTGGGTAGAGAAAGCGTCGTAGATTAAATGCTTAAAGTGCATGTACATTTCAATACAGGTTGAGTTAAGGCATTCCAACTTTCATTTCCTCATTCCACATTCAGAATTCAAAATAGATCGCCTTTCTAAAAAACTCTAATCATTTCTATTTTGCAATCAATTATTCTTTTACATCTTTCTCCGCTTTCTCCATTTCTTTCTCGGAATTAAAGTTTAATCATGGGACAGCGGGCTTTAGATGGGCTAGAAATATTTAAAAGGTTGAAAGACGCTGAAGTCTTTGCAATCAATCAAACTAAAGGGACAATCTCTCTCAAATCAGCTCTCATGGTTGAAATGGAGCATCTCCTTCCAATTGTTTTAAACTCCCAAAAAGATGCCCGAGAACTTTTCCCTTGGGAAGCCATCGACTATCTCCGAACTCTAAAAAGACCCCCAAAACCTGTTCGATTCCTAATGGAAGCCATTTGTATCCTAAAGGTATCCGTATAAAATTTAATCAAGATAAATTAGCATTGTGCCATGTTGAATAATCACATTAATATCACAATCTGATTTCCGAATTTGCAGGAGATTCAACCTGTAGAGAGGATTGACAAATACCTCGCCACTATTGAAATAGACTATTGGGTATAATTCGAGGAAATGAAACTTGTAAATATGTAATCAAATTAATATAAATATTTTTAGGAACCTGCAAGGAAATTCCTCGCAAGCAGAAATCTAATCGCAGAACTGAAAGAATTTGAAGAGGGGCGGATTGACCCAGAAATTTTAGAGGTCTTTCAAATGAGATTTATAGGAAACCCAAATTTTGAGAGAGGTAAATAAGGCTTCAACTAATTACTAATTAGCATCCAACATTAGATTATCTAATTAACCAACTGTATTAATTTATGCTCTCAGAAATAATGGAGAGAGCATTTCCTCCTCTTGCAGGTATTTTCAAATTAAACGACAAGTTTGAGATTCGTATGATTAAAATATTTTAAGTTCATTATAATTATAAATGCATTATCAAAGGTCTTCACGACTGGCTCTTTGCAATCGAGCGATTTACAGTCCTTGCCAATTTAATGAGGGAGAAAAAGGATCGATATGAGCAGCTTGAGGTGGCCAGGAAAAGATCCCTTGAAGACCTTATGGAAATTCGGAGGAACCTTCGTTTTGTCACACAAGAGATGAAGAGGTCAGTGGCAAACAATGAGGGGTTGTCGAAAAAATTCCCAATCCATGATGAGATTGTTTATTTGGTCGAGGAACCGGAAATGTCGGAAGTAACGTCAGAGGAGGAGTCACTGGGGGATTTCGAGTCAGAGGAAGAGAATATAAATCTTGATCTTCGACACAGAATTTTTGAGGGCTCCGAATTCTCATTCTTTTGAATTTATTTTTGACAAACAGTCTGTAAATGTAATTAATTAATTAGTGGTTAATTTCTTTAAATAAAGACGTATTTTAATTGAATACAAAGACGTCCAAGTGTCATTAAATTAATATTGATTTTAAACCTGTAAAAAAGCATGAATATTGACGAATTTCTAACCCGGGCCAAAGGGGATTCACCTGAAAGTAACCGGAAGCGGTCAAGACCTCGAGATGACGATGAAGACCGAAGTAATAATGTCAAAAAGTCTATGGTTCAACAGCTCCCGGCTTCCGGAGGAGGAGGTCAGCTGGACATTTCCGAGGAAGAGCGGCTAAGGATTCTCAAAATGCTTGAAGATGAGCCAGAGGTTTTTAACTTTTTTAATTATTTGTGTGCACTGTGACATGTGTAATTAATTGGGACTATTTTATATTAGGGCATTGTTTTGGATGAACAAGGGCTCAAGAGAATGATATCCGTGCTGGAGAAAAAGATTGCAAAGAACCAAGAGATGAGGATTAAATTCCCTGATCAGCCAGAGAAGTACAGATATTAATTAAGCACTGAATAATCATGTTTAATTGGACTAATTACTTAATATTTGTTAAAGGTTTATGGAATCGGAGGTCGAGTTACATGAAGCTATTCAAGAATTACATGCTCTCGCAACAATGCCCGATTTATATCCACTTGCTGTTGAGTCGTCACTCCCTACAATTTTATTAGGTCTTCTTCCGCATGAGAATGCAGGTACATTGATTTAAGTAATTGACCGTGCTTGTAGCTGATTGATCATCAATTTTTTACAGATATTTCATGTGCCGTACTGAATCTATTACAAGAACTAACTGATGTGGATACCCTAAATGAAAATGAAGAGGCAACAATCTCTTTTATTGACAACTTTTTGAGCCATCTCGGTGTTTCCCTTTTGACACAAAATCTGGACCGATTGGACGAATCTAATAAAGATGAATCGGATGGTGTACATAATACATTGTCAATATTTGAGAACCTGTTTGAAGTGAAAGAGGAATTAATGTGTCGAGGCTGCGAAAAATGTATTTCAAAATACTTTATAAAATGATTATAAAATTCTAATTGTAATTTTGTGACTTTTCAGGGCCTTTTGCATTGGATCCTGAAGAGATTGAGAGCAAGACTTCCCTTTGATGCAAATAAACTGTATGCTGCCGAGATTCTTTCAATTTTGCTTCAGGTGAATATATAACATCAAATAATAAAATTAGAACTTTGAGAATTGCAATTAAAGCGTTTTTGTCCAACTTTCAGGACACTATTGAGATTAGATCAGCACTTGGAGATTTAGAGGGGATTGATTCAATCCTACAACAATTGGCAGCTTACAAAAGATCAGATCCTACCTCTAATGAAGAAGCCGAATATATGGAGAACATGTTCAATTGCCTTTGTACATCCTTGCTTCATGCACCGAATAGAGAAAAGTTTTTAAAAGGCGAGGGTCCACAGTTGATGAATTTAATGCTTCGGTAAGTTAATTAATCTTAGGCTAAATCTTAATTTTAAAATGGTTTGTTATGTTTTGTAGGGAAAAGAAGCAATCAAGGAGCGGCGCCCTCAAAGTTCTCAATCATGCCGTATCTGGTCCAGGTAAGAAATTAGTAATTACTTTACAGTTTACGGTAATCAAAGACAAAGACAAAAACCTTTTAATATTTCTCACAATACAGAGGGTACTGCAAATGCAAATAAATTCGTGGACATTCTTGGATTACGAACAGTATTTCCTCTATTTATGAAGACCCCTAAAAAATCCCAGAGGAAAGGAATGAGTGCATCCGAGCATGAGGAGCATGTATTGGCCATTTTAGTTGGGGTATATTTAATCATTTTTTTTAAATTCAAATATCAGCTTGTAATAGTTATCGTACATGCTTTGAAATCTTTCAGGTTCTTCAACACACTACTGGGCCTACTAGAACGAGGATTCTGTCAAAATTCGAGGAGAATGATTTTGAAAAAGTGGAGAGATTAGGTAAGAAATGTATTGTATTTTATTTAACCTAATTAAAACTTGTATTATACATAATTTCATAAAAACTGAAATTCCAATTCTAGGTGAACTCCATTTCCGATATTTTGAAAAGGTTAACAGGATTGATATGGGTCTTCGTCGTGAAGCAAAAGAATCTGGAATAGACCTAGATGAAGATGAGCATTATCTCAAGCGTCTTGAAGGAGGACTGTTTTGCCTTCAATTAGTTGATTATATAATCCTCGACGTTTGTGCATCCTCAGCCCGAGTTAAGGAGCGGCTCATCAAAATCATTACCCTAAAGCAAGGAAATATTTCAACAATTAAGGATGTGGTTAAAGAATATTCAGAGAATCTGGGAGAGGAGAATAAAGAATGGAAATACAAGCTACAACAAAGTATTGACTCGCTCCTGGAAAACTTTTAGAATAAGGTCTAATCTTTCTAAACATAATTGAAATTCTTTTAAAAACTAAAAATATCCTACTTTTATGTCTACTCACTACAAATCTTCTAACTTATATTATAAATTAATAAAAATGTTATTTGAAATAATCGTCAAAAAAATTCAAAAAGTATCAATGTTCAATTTTAAATTTAACTGAATTTTGAATTGTATGTAATTTAAAATCATTATATATTTGTAATTATTAGTAATTGTACTGTTTTTAAAAAAATAAATTGATTGGTAGAAAAGTTTGTACCAATCTTGTCAAAATTTTTCTATTTTATTTATGAGAGAAAAAGGATTGATACGAGCAACTTGAGGTTGCTCAAGAAAGAGATCCCTTGAAGACCTTATGGAAATTCGGAGCAACTTCCGTTTCGTCACACAAGAGATGAAGAGGTCAGTAGCGAACAATGAGGGGTTGTCGAAAAAATTCCCGATCCATGATATTGATGAGATTAGTCGAGGAACCAGAAATGTCGGATGTAACGTCAGAGGAGGAGTCACTGGGGGATTCCGAGTCAGAGGAGGAGAATATAAATCTTGATCTCGTACACAGAATTTTAAGGCTCCTCAGAATCGCACATTCTTTTGAATTTATTTTTGAAAAACAAGTCTTTAATTAATTAATTAGTGCAGAACCATTAATAATTAATTAGTGTAAAACAGAAATGCAAGGTTTTACAAGGCCTTATACACTTTTGTTAACGTTTCTTTTCTAAAATTCTGCGAAAAAGGTAATTTTAAAACTTGAATTTTGAGACGAACTTTTTTGGACAAAAATATATATTTCAGTTTTTCCTCCAATTTCAACGAAAGCCTCTAGTACAGCTTCTCCACTCTCAATGGGCAAGGAGCTGATTAAGGTAAGAAATCAAGTGACCCAATTTGTATTAATTTCAATCATAAGGTTAGGGGTGGTTTACTCGAAGGGTTAAAGAAGTTGAGTAGTAGTATGATGTATCTTTTGATTGCATTATTTTAAAAAAGACTTTTCACACAGCATTTAATATGATATATCCCCGGGATATTTTTAATTAAGATTTAATCTTATAAAATAGTACTAATCCTAAATGACAAATTAAAATGACCTCTAGCTACGTCCCCGTGGGTTAGGGTATTCCCCGTGTCATAATTGACATTCGAATTCAAGCTATGAATTTCCCAGCATGAGCTAAATGACACCAAATTTAATATGTTATTTGATTTAGATTTAACGTGACATTTTAATATAATACGACATTTAAATTGCATCTATTTTATCATTGCATTGCATTTATTTTTAACAACACTGCACTGGATGTGGTGGAATATTTTAAAACTTATTAATTTTAATTAGGATCCTCCAATTTCAATTAAAATTAGATTGACCAAAAATGTCAATCTTTCACAATGCAAAATCAAATTAGAATTAATATACATTATACACTTCACTATACACTTCAATAAAAATGACAACACTCGGCCTTGGGCAATAGTCAGTTATGCTGTCAAGCATGTCACATAAACCTAAATATCTACGTAGAGATTTTACTTAGGATTAATAATATGTTTGTTTAATTACTATCTCGGAATCTCATCTCATTCAATATAAATTCACGAAAGTTGTCTCTAAATCCGTCCCAAAATCTAACTTAGGTTTTAACGTCAAAAAAGTTTAAAAAGTTGATATCCGGTTGAGCAAAGGAGACCTAAAATAATTCAAAATAAAATAGTCCCCAAGACAACTTGGGCTTTGAGGGTTCGTGAATGTGTTCCGATACGATATATTTGAATTCAGGAGGTCAAATTTCTCCCTGGACACCGTTTGTAGAATTTAAAAAATTTTAAGAAAATCGTTTTTTTAAATTTCAAAAATTTTTTGAATTTTTTAGAGGTCAAATTCAAAT